>JAVJIF010024283.1:87500-96830 GCA_038442645.1 Agave tequilana
ACAAAACAAATGTTGGTACCACTTGTAGATAAATAAAATTTTTAAGATACCAATAGAAAATTTTGATATCAATTGAAGGTGAAACATGAAATACATTTTGATATCAAAAAAATACCAATTGAATCAATGCATAAGCTTGTAAAGATTCCAATTAACATTTTGAACTAACAAGCTTAGCATAAACAGTTTGTGCTTTTAAAAAATGTAAGGTATTATAAATTAAGCAAAATCTAAATTATATATATGTATGTATGAAATAAAAATACCACTCGAAATTTGAAACATACATATATAAGAAAATAAAATATGAGTATACAAAGAATAAAACAACATGAAGATCATGTGTATAACTCATATCATCCACCTTTATCATGCACATATTAAAAGATGTTCAATAAGGCACACGATTAGTCTCTAATTTTGTATAATTTATATCACATTCACATATTTATTTGATCTAAAATTCTGCTAATAAAGCTTTGCTTGCTTTATCCTAGGTCCATGTGCGCAAATGGAGAAGAAGACCCTAAATCACCATTTAATAGGTGATTAAAGGCCTACCAAGTAGCCATTGACCTTAGGGAGGCGATTTTGTCAGCCCAGGGCATCAAGTCACGAATCCAGAAGATCTAGCTGACAAGAGACAGAAGGGATAGCGCGTTGTCGAAGCCAGGCGCGTGTCGCCCTGGCAAGGCCACGAAAACGCGGCCTGGGCCACGTTTTCGCGGCCGTACTGGTGTGGGCACGCCCGTGCTTTGGGCCAGGGGTTGTCCCCCTGGCCCCTTTTTCCCTCATGCCTATAAAACCCCGTGGGGTCTGAAGAGAAGCAGATCCAGAGTTTAGAGCATTGTTGTTATCTTGTTTTTAGGATTGTATTTGTTATTATTTCTTTCTTCTTCTAGTTTTAGTTTTAGCCATTAGAGTGAAAGAGAGAGAGTGTAAGAGTTGTATTTGAAGGGTGACAAGCTAATACAAGTAATTATTTCTCTTTCTTCTTTCCATTTACTTGTGTTTTCTATTTACTTTTACTTTCTTGTTTTAGTGTAACTCCTTTTCTCTTTACTTCTTTTCTTTTGTTGGTTCCTTTACTATCATGTCTAACTAACTCCTTCATTGCACGGCTAACTAACTACTAACCCACTAATCTCTAACAACTTGATTGATAACCCAAATGAGTCAATAGTGTCAAACAAGCCTTGTGCAAATGAGAGCTATGACATCTTAAGACGAGGGTTCTAACTCTAACTTACTTACAAGTATTAGCTCTCTTATACTTCATGCTTAACGGATTTTTGATGATATATAGAGTTTAAATTTTACTTGTTTTTGTAAGTTAGAGATTTTCCTTTTAACTTTACCGATACCATTAGTGCACTTGTGTCTTCCCGTATTCTCGCCTTCAACTGGATCTTGATAAGAGAATGTCCAAGTTTTTACCGTGTAAAGCAAAAGTTAAAGGAAGAACTTTTAATCGATTTTCACGTGAATAGTTCCTATGCATAAGGGTTATGCTTGCCTATGATCCATCGTGAGGCCACATCTTCAAGAAGTTAAGATTAGTAGGAGAACTTAGTAGAAAGTTAGCCATGCATTTTTACCATTAAGAAAATCCAATTTTACAAACCACCAAATCATTCTAAAACATTTTTGAAACCAACTTGTTTTCATTTTTCAATTCTTTATTTGAAACAAAGAACTTTCTCTTTTCTTGAACAAAGAAGCCACATCAAGCTTTTATCGCTCTCTCTCCTTTTGGATACGACCCGTAGAGCCACTTTGCTACTACGGAAGAATCGTAAAAGCAGTAATATCGACCTACATTCCTTTACTTATATTTGTGCATGCTTTTTGCCGATCAGCACACAAGGTATAGTCGCCCACCAACCACCCTTCAAGGGTAAAATTTTTCAAAAATAAGATTTTGAAAAGAATTATAGATTGAAAACACTACCAAATAAAGAATAAATAACTAGTTTAAGATAGTTTTGAAAAACTAGTTAAAAATTCTTTAAATATCAAACCAAATCATTATACCTCATGAAACATGTGTATTACACAAAAATTGACACTCGAAATCTATAAAGCTCATAAGTGCTCATAAAAATAAAGTCATGACTAAACAAAAAGATGTGAGTGCATAAGAATTATGTAAATGACATATTCATGAAAATAGACAATAAAGCTCAAAATAAACTTATATGAAATGTTTTTTTCATAAAAACACGATATATCATATAAACATGCAAGAATCATCGAAACTATGACATACAATGTATAAGCAAACAAAATTGAGTACATAACAGGAATAAAGCATATATAGCACATGTATCTTAAAAATTGTACATGTATAACACAAGTTTTAATAGAATATGCATGTGAACATGATATAGGCATTTAAATCAATATATGCTTTAACTAAAGCATACAAAAAAATAAATCAATCTAAAAGAAATAGGTATGTAAATTCATTGAAAAGTTTTTCAAAAATACATACATAGCTAACAACCAATTAACTCAACATTAAGCACAAACAACATATGATTGAGTCTAGGTCACTATACTAGCATATAAGCATTAAAAGCATTTTACAAAGGAGGAAGAAATGGTTACCAAACCGACATAGCCATTCATTTTTCTAAAATAAGAGGTGGTCCTACTACCATGCTTCCTTGATAGTGATACATCAATTTGGTGTGTCCTTCAAGCTCCAATGCATCCACCACCAAGGCACCAATCCTCTCACATTTTGTGAAAGCCCACACCTACATCAAACACAAGAGGTGGGGATTTTAGTACCCATATATTCTTTTTGTTTCCATGAGGGTTAGTATTATAAGGAACCCAAATATTTTTATTAACAAAATTTAAATGATTTATTCTATCAAAATAAAATTTTGCAAGATGGCCTTTTCGGCCGCAATGTGTACATTTATACACTTTAGTATACATATGATTATAATGTGTATGAGCATGGTGTGCATGAGATGTATGCCATGGGGTTTGTGCATGAACATGTGAAATTTGTTTCATGTGAAACTTGGGTTCCAATCTATTGTGTTTAAATACACATTGGCTCAAAGTGGAGCCCAAACAATCAGTTTTCTTTTTCATAATGCAAGTATCATTTTTAATTTTGGAAGAAGAAACATGAGAAACAAAATTCTTTTTCTTTTTAGAAATAGAAATATTTTTTCTTTTAAAACAATTTTCTTTTTCAAAGTTCATTTTCATTTAAAATAGTTTTCTTTTCTTTTGAAATAGAATCAATTTTGTTTATTAAAGAAATGTTTCCTTCAAAAATAACATCCAATTTAGAGGACAAGGAAACATTCTCCTTTTTCAAAAATTCATTTTCCATCAACAAAGTTCTATTTTCTTTTAAAACTAAGTCTCTTTTTCTTTAACAAATCATATTTTTGAAGAAGTTTTTGACAAAATATGCTAGTTCATCATAAGGCATGTCAATATCTTCTTCTAACTCGGATTCAGAATTTACCTCAAGGGGTCATCCCCTTGGACCATGTAGCACATGTTGGAAGTAGCACTTCCATCATCCAAGTCACCCTCTTTGTCATGTGGCATCTGTTCTCCAAGAGAGAAAAGAGTGTTCCATACTACAAAAGCCGAATCAATATTAGAAACTCTATATAAATATTCATCATTTACAGTTGACTTTAGAGAATGGATAGTTTTTAAATTAGCCTCAAGATACTTTCCATTTAGAAAATAAGAATCATTAATAGTGGCAAAATATACATGAATTCTTAGAGCTTTATGGTACATGGACATCATAACTTTTCAAGTTTGAATGTTAAGAATGTCAAACAAGGGAGGTGACATGAAATCCATGAGTGTGTGTTCAAATATTGTGATTAGCTAAAAAGAGGATCTTTAACTCAAGATTGTTAGACCTAAATCAAGAACAACAAATTCTGATACTAATTGTAAGTCACCTAGAGGGGGGTGAATAGGTGACAGAGCTAATCTAATGCAAAACAATGTAGAATTAAAAATTAATTATGCAATCTAAAAACTATTAGGCTAATGCACAATATATAACCAAAGAGTGTAGCCGAATTTCTGGTGAAGGGCTCTGGACTATCTCCTCAAGATTCTTCAAGATTAGAGTTAAGATGCCACTATGACTCTCTTGGTTGAATATAAGTCTGAGCGAACAATCTGAAACATATATTCAATTAAGCACAAATATATCAAGCATATAAAGAAGAACAATAAAAACATGCAAGATATATAAACACAAATGAGAGAGCGCTGAGCAAGCACAAGTATATTTCTCAAGTGAAAATGATCTTCCATAAATAAACTTAATACTCTATGATTATAAATGAAAAGTTAGTAGTTTTGCATCTCAACGTTGACCACGGTCGCAGTATTCAATTAATATTACTCTCAAATAAAAAAACTGCAATTATGGTCACAGTTCATTATTAAACTATATTGATATATGAAACTGTGACCATGGTCGAAATCCTGCCAAAAATAAGTTTGATCGTTGTACATTCAAGCAAGTTAAAAATTATGACCATGGTCGTAATCCAAAGTTAACTGTACCGACATTTGATGCTACAATCATGATTTTAATCCTTTCAAATCAGTATATTTCACTGTATATCATAAATTAAAAAATTATGACTATGGTCGCAATGTGTAACACAAATACAAAGTTCTTCTCGTGCATAAAGAAACAGATAACGCCGCAGTGAAGAACAAATATATAAAATTATAAGTAAACTACGATTATAGTTGCAGTCAGTAAAACTGATTGTTTGGAACCTGCACACAGAAATACAGAATTTAAGACTTAAGAATAGGATGTGCAAGGTGCTCAATTCTACTGCTATAGCAAGTGACTATGTGGGTCGTGATCCATAAGGAGGGACTAGCGATGGAGCTTTTTAGTAAGTTTTCTTTTATGCTACAAAGAATGGTTAAAGTTCTTCTTTTAGTTCTTTAAAAGAAAAGAGAAAATAGAGTTACAATTAAGTTAGAAAGAAGGTGGTAGATCGAGAAGTTAGAGAAAATGAAAGTGGATATATACAAAGAAATTGAAAAACATTGAAAGAAATTTAGAAGATTGTGGTGTTGGTAATTTACACTAAAATTAAAAGAAAAGAAAATTAAAACCTAAAAAAGTTACTTTCCTCTTCGGCGCTGCTTACCTTTAACCCCGTATCGACGATGTACCATTGCTTGAAGGCGAGCGAAGTATGGCAAATAGGATCTTGGCCATTCCCGTATTACACTATGAATTGAAGGGGCAAGCTACACTATCATAGAAATAGATATCCATCACCATAAGCCATCAACGACACTTGTAAGGACACGGCAACTTCGAGGCAATCAGTTTCATTTGGATCCACAAACACAGAAGAGGAAGTAAATGAAAACAAGAGTAAAGAAGAAAAAGAAATCTCGATTCGATTCAAATAATAATGGAAGAAAAGATCACTTACACTGGTGTCACCTTCAGTACAAGCTTGCGCTCATTCCTCAATGAAAGTATCCTCTCCTCTCAGTTACCTAAAGAAAATAAAAATTATATGAAAGAAAATAAAAAAACCTAAGTTACAAACTACAAATTAGCCTAAATTCTACTCTCTGCTTGGTCGTTCCCCTTTGCCTTTGAGATTGCAGGTATTTATAGGAGAAATACAGAGGGTAGATGAGTACAAAGATAGGGGGAGATGACTATTTCTGAATTTGAATCCTCCTTATCTCCAAACTTTTATTTGATGTGTATTCAGTTCTGATCTGCAATTTATTGGCATGTTGATTGCTGAATATAACATATCAAATGACAGAATTAGAAATAGTGATCAACTTAAAGGTTGTAGCCCTTTGAGTCCTCTTTCTGGATCATTTTGAATCATCAGATTTGAGATTTAGTAGCGAAAGTTATGATTCAAATACTAAATATATTCAGTCAAATTCGAGTCAAAATTGCTTCATCTCATCCATTAATCTTCTCTCTATCCATTTATTCCTTTAGATTTGGACTCTGTATTTGACGTTATCCTTGGTTGATCTTTATCTTAACTACTTGATTCACCAAAAACTGAATTTAACCACTGAATTTGGGATCATCCTCCTGTAACCAAATAAATCTAGTTAAATCTGAATTTAACTGATATTTATTTGATTTTATTCTCCCCGTGATTATCTTCTGCAAAATAGATATTTAAGACAAAAATTTAGTAGATTTATTACATGATAAATATAAAAATATAATAAAGAACAATGCAATAAATGTGTGGAATCACACCCCCACACCTATCTTTTGCTCGTCCTAGAGCAAAACAATAAACTAAATTGAAGATTATTAGACCACTTTTCGCAGGTTACGCGATTGCACTGAGCATGTGTAATAAGCCATTAAGCCTCTAGGTTACCCCTAGACGAGTTTTGTCTGTGAGGATTTTTAGTGGATTACACCCACAAAATCCATAAAGAAAGGAAAATAAAATGTTAGTATTTTTGAAAACATATTTTGAAAGAGAAAAATATTTGAAATATTATTGTAAGAATTAAGTAATCTATAAGTTATAGGAAAACTGAATTTTTCATTCTTAAACTTAGTCACTATTCAAAATTTGTTATCAATTAAAGTAAGGAGTTAAATTATACTTCTCATCTAGTCTATTACTTTACCCTAAGTTCATATGCACTTTTTGACCGTGAAATTTTGACTAAGGGTTTTTTAACTCTAACTCTTACGCCTTATTTATTTATTTAATTTCTTTTTTATTTTTTTTCATTTTTGGTGATACTATTCATTAGTTCATTTAGGCTTTCTAATCTGCACATGTAACGAGCCTTTAATCGGTGACTCCTAAACCAAACGGTCTTAGGGCACCGGGTGAGAAAACACCCCAAGGACTTAAAAACTCGAGCAAATAAGGCCACAAAACTAAGGATTTTATTATATGAACCGCTTTTAGGCGTGAATACTTATGCTTTATGAGGCACAAGTACCCAGCTTAATCAGAGTATATATATATATATATATATATTATATATATATATATATATATATATATATATATATTATATTTTTTCTTTTTCTTTTTCTCCCTTTTTTTTAATAAGGCATAAGAATCTTTGTTTTGAACTCTAAGTGTGAAAGTGTACAAAGCATGCATATATCATCAAGGTAAAAATCAAAACTAAATTACTTTTTCAAATTTTCTTCCTAACCTTGAAAATCAAATAAATAATTTTTATTTTGACCAAGTATAAGAAATTTTAATTATGATTCTCCTATTCCTTAAAATTGACTTAATTTCTTACAAAAAATATGTCAAAATATTGTTTCTATTTTCAAAAAGTTTTAAAAGTAAAGAAAATGTTAATTTTTTCTTTTTTAATAAAAAGGAAAACGTAAGTTATGTTAGAACCCTCCCCCATACCTATCTCACGCATTGCACTTAATGTATGAATTAATGCATAGATGCATAAAAAAGAAGAAGGGAAGGAAAATATTACCTTAAGATGGTGGCTCCGGTGGTGGTCTGATTGGTCCACGAAATGCGGCCCAATCTAATTTACATGGAGTTCAGAGGAGCCTACTAGAAACTCTCTAATATAACCACTAAAATGATGTATATATGAGCGATTTTTATTAAAATTTTACCCCATCTAATTTCAAAATTTTACAAATAATTTTAGAGTCAATTTTATCAACACCCTTGTCCCAAAATGGAGTGTGAAAAGATGGAATGATTGACTTAGACTTAGGAAGTATAGGAAATAATACCGACTCAGAAAAGTGACTTAAGTCAAGTAAAGATTCAGGAGTCGAGATTGTTCAGGAAGTGGGTCCAAATCAAGAAGTTGAAACTCAAGTCCACATTCATTTTCCAATAACAGAATGTGACCTAATATTGGTTATTCAAGTTCAAGAATGACAGGTGTGGGAATCGAAACTGACTATAAAATTATTCAAGTTAGGTAACAAACAGGAGTCAATATTGATTCAGGAATTTGAACTGGATCACAAATTTGAGAATCTAGGTCACATTCTCATTGAGTTCAATTTCATAAAAATGAGAAATTGTCAATTTGTCAATGGGACTTTCAAAAGTATGAAATTGGTCAAGTTCAATATGATGATCATAAAAGATTGGCGATTCAATCTCATGATGAATTGACACAGGATTCAATGTTGACTCGGAAAAAAAATTGAAATCAGGTGAAGGCACGGAGTCATTATTGAATCAGGAAGTAGAATTGAATCACCAAGTTGAGCTTCAGGATCCTATTCATTATCAAGTTCAATTTCAGAAAAGGGATAACTTGCCGAACTGTCAATGTCATTTTCTAAATTTGGAGTTTAGGCCAGTTCAAATGGGTTTGCTGAAATGGAATCTTGTTTTCCAAAACAACATGATCCTTCGGCTCTAATAGAATGGTTAACGACATCAGACATGGTCAAATGTGAGAATGGAGAGTTAGGACCATTAGATCTATGTCATGATTACGAGCGATTTGAGCCTGAGTCATGGTTTCAAGCATCTTTTCATAGTCGATTGGTCATTATTTTGTTGCATTGGCTTGAAAAGATGACGTTTTGTTTTGGAATTTGTGGTGAAGTTGTGAGTCCATCAAATTTTGTGATTGTTGCTTGGACTCACGTATACTCATTTTCAAGATTGATGATTTTTTATTTTGAGCTGGTGGAACTGAGTAAGTCTTGGAAATATTATGGATAAGGTGGATAAGGAGGATAAGTTGGTTGAAATTGGACTCGGGGGAGGTGAATCCCCATTGACTCTGTGAAGAGTTGAAATTATTCTAGAAATTATGGTCATAAGATTGGGGATATGTGTTATATTGATTTGGATAAGACCAATCCGGCGCGCTAGTTGTTTAAAGTTATGATATGCCGGTTGGTAATATCTGAAAAAGAGGTCGGGGTGTATATAGATTACCATTAAAATTGAAAAATTATTGTTATAAGCCATATCACACAGAAATGTCAAACACAAACAAAGAAAAACAAACAAATAAGCAAACAAATAAAAAGAAAAAATCTAACCTAAGTTAGGGTAAACCTTAGACCTAGACGACTCCTAACTGGTTAGACTGTCCACGGGGGTATATTGCTGAATCTGACCACAAGTTAATCGGCCAGGTAGGGCAAGATTGGTGGAAGGTATCCACGCAAAAGCGACGGCCTAATTAAGCCAAACCATCAGCCTTCAGGGTTTTGCCCTCAATCCCCAACTTTAGTCACCGATTTGGCAAGAGTCAGATTCAAATCAACTTCTCTCTTAGGTCAGTCTCCTATTTGAGTCCGAGATGTCCTAGGGT
>JAVJIF010024284.1:0-63898 GCA_038442645.1 Agave tequilana
AGATACAACACAAGGGCTCTTAATAATCTGAGCTCCCATAGTTTGGAAGATATTCACATACCAAAGAAGGAATATGGGGTCTCATTAGATGCTGAGGAAAATTTTTGCCCCAAAAATTTAAACTATTAGATCTTTACTCAACAATATCACTTTTCTTTTCACACCTTGGGATATGGGATGTTCACACATTAACACCCTAAGAAATTAGATGAACAAATCTTATTCAGGAACCAAATTTATCAAAGTTTTCATATTTCCAAAAAGGTAAAAGACAAACAAAGAAAGAAAGAAATAAAAACTTTGTTTACAGAAGTGTCAAGTTTTGCATAAATATTGCCCACTTATTGTTGCTCAAGCCACCAACATGTTCTGATCTTACAGTAAATTTATTATAAACTGACCGGGGGCAGGGGGGAGGTAAGGAGTGTGGGCTTATTCCATGCCTTCCCCCGAGCTTCCTCGCTGTCGTCTCTGCAAATTAACATAGAGGATAAGAGTCTAATAAGAAACATCATCTCCAAATTAACCTCAAAATAAATCAAAATAATAAGTCATTAGGAAGTGATAGTTTAAGCTGAACCCTAAGCACTATAATTTAATTAGCTTACCTCCATATACCACTTTGAACTGCAAGGCATATATGACAGTAATCAAAACAGCAAGTGAGAGCAAACAGACGAAGGAACGGGAAGAAGTCATCTCTTCTCAATGGTCTGTTTCTTGTTTAATTCATGGCTAAGCTTCACTAGCTTTGTTTAATTTATATAATCTATATGGGTGAGAGGTGGATTTTTCTTTGTTCTCCGGGTCAAAATGGGCGTTAACTTTGAACAGTCTCACTAACTAATTACATGACTTTCTAGAAAAATCTTATTAACTAACTTTTAATTTTCTCTGATCAAGAATAAGAATACCTATGATAGCAAAAGGGAGTATTAAAAAAAAAAAAAGTTTAGATTCAATTGTTTGACTGCTGATAGCACTATGTTACTTTGGACTAAAGTATACTGTGGAAAAGAGAGAGCAAATATACATTCAGGTTAATTTTCTCAGAACTATCGCAAATATTCATGGTTTTCTCAGATAACTCTATTTTTTTAATCAAAATACTATTACCCAAAATACGACTATCTGTTAGTGCTGTGGGAAATTCTCGAGACTTCCCCACGTGCACCAAAATTGCAAAGCTCGCACAGATCAGTGAATCATAGCAAGCATAAGAGATATAACGTGGAAACCCGAAAAGGAAAACCACGGGAAAGTGAGATGTTCTACTTTAATTCGAAAGAATTACAAGCAAAATCAAAAATGCACTGTATGATTACAGGTGCGCTAGGGTATTCAGTTCTTTTAACCTCCGTCTCGTTGAAGAGGGTGAAGTATTTATACATAAGAAATGTTATTGGATAACCGTTTAAATTGAGTGGTTAGCTGTGATCGCAACGTTCTGATTTGTTGGTTGTAACTGCTTGATCTTTTGATTGAGATGACATCTAATGACTGGAGATAAGATCTATTAGTTGGAGATAAGATCTGTTGGCTGAGATCAATCAATGTAGTTGAGGTCTGATCTAGAAGTTCCCAAGAATCCCGCCGCTGAGCTATACTGGAGTGTTGGCCCAGAGGCCCTTCACTCTAGTTTTGATGATGATTAACTCATGTAGTTATAGTTTACTAATAATCTTGTGATATTAGTTTTCAGATATTTGATCATGATATTAGAAGGTGTTTAGCTTCAACAAAGGAGTTTTGGAGCTTAAACATGGTGATTCAAGAGCTCGCGCGTCAAGATCGCATCTAGCACTCGGTTGGAGTCAAGCTTGTTGGATTGTGTTTGGATCGAGTCGACTTGGAAAAAGAGTTCTACAAGAAGACCTCAGTTTGTTTAGTTTAAGATGTTTTAGATCTTATGTAAAATTAGATCGTGTTGATATGCTCAAGTTCACATACACACACATGTTGCAAAGTTTGTTGGTTTTGGTTTTCGGTTTAACCGATTTTAGATATCATGTCAAAAACATAGATATATATCTTTATATGTATATTAGATTCTATCCATATACAATATGCTTTAAAGTTGTTTTAATATCATGTTTTTATATTTACATGAGTTTTGGAGAAAACGGTTTTCCATTTCAAAATCCAAGTTTTAAAAATATACGGATTTTGTATATAAGCAAAATTTCAATATCACAAAAATGGTTCAAATGGTTTGTAATATGTGTTGATTTTAGTCACACATATTTGTATTTCAAAGATCTTATAAGAACTTATTTTTATGCAATTTATGTGATTTTATGAGATTTATTTGAAGATAAAAAGACAAGTTTTCAAACCCTAAAATAGTTGGACCTGGCTGTCTGTCGGTCGACCGGACCGTCGACCGTGGCAGAAGTAGGTTACCCAGTCCGGTCAACCGACGTGCACTGCAGCCTTGAGCTGGTGGGCCGGTCGACCGACCCGGTCGACCGCCAAAGAGCTTTGCTCTCTGGAAATGGCCACGGTCGACCGGGTGATCGACCGGCAGAGAGCTGCTGCTCTCTGTATCCAGTTCCGGTCGACCGGGCGGTCGACCGGTGGCACAACGATCATAAAAATGACTGTTGGCCAGTCGATCAGGCGGTCGACCGGAAGGGCAAAACTGCCCTTTCCTACTGCCAACGGGCAGAATTTTTGAAGGCTATAAATATGCCTTCTCTTGAGTAATTTTTAACAAAAATTTCAAGAGCAAATTTTTTTATCTTTCAACAAGTTTTTAAAAGAGTTTTTGTGCCAAAAGATTTGATCTTTATTTGTTTTAAAAGGGTTGAAAAATTCAAAGAAAATAGAGTCTTTGGGAATTGGTTTTTGTTCTTCATTTCTATAGCCATCTAGAAGTTTTCCCAAGAGTTTTTCGTTGTAATTTTGATTTTCAAACTCTTTATATTCTCACATTTGAGTTTTCATATCTATCCTATCTATTAGGATCTAGTTTTGTGAGAAAGAATTAGTTTGTGGTTTAGTGAGACCACCAAGTGTTGTAAACCTCTTTTACTTTGAGTTGTGAGTATCCCTCTTGTGTAGAGATGATTATGGAGGTTGTGTTTGGTTGTTGTATCCCTCTAAGTGTAGAGGTGATTGTAGTTGCTTGGCTTTGAGCCTAATCCTTCTAATGAGAGGTTGATTGCTGTTTAGCTAAGTGCTCATCCCTCTAAGTGTAGAGGTGATTTGTGTTGTGCCTTGTCTCTTGCGAGAGGTTATATTTGTTGGAGAGAGGAGTTGTGTACTCCTAGTTGTATTTACCCAAATCCTCAGTGGAGGTTCCCTGTGTGGGAAGTCCTATGTGGATGATATAGTGAAAATTCTTCTGTGTGAAGGCGGGGACGTAGAGCAGTGGCTCGAACCTTGAAACATATCTTATTGTTTGTGATTGATCCACTATCTCTAACTCTCTCTCTTATTTACCTTGCATTGATTCATATTGTTCATATCATGCTTATATGCTTGGTTTGTTTGTGTGCCTCACTTGTGTTGAACCAAGAGAGCTTTACATAACACCTCAACTCTTATTTAGAGAAATTTAGAGGAGATAGTCCAGAGCCTTCACCGGGAATTCGGCTACACTCTTTGGTTACACTAAGTGTGTTGAAATTAAGATTTTAATTCCGTATTATTTATCATTAGATTAGCCATACACCTATTCACTCTCCTCTAGGTGTACTTACAATTGGTATCAGAGCCTACGCTCCTGATATTAGGTTTAACAACCTAGGAGTGAGATCTTAGTTAGCTAATCTATTTGCATTTGCACACATATAGTTTACACTCATGAATTTTATGACCCCTCCTATGTTTAATGTTTCTAACATCGACGTATGGAAGCTTAAGATGAGTATGTATCTCTAGACCTTAGGAATGCATGTTTACCTTGCCGCTACCAAGAATCTTATCTTGGTAATAGCAAGCATATAGAGGCCAATGCACAAGCCCTAGAGGCACTTAGGCAATCATTAATAAAGAATATTTGTATATGATTTCTCATTGTGATTCCGCTTTTGTAATGTGGAACACTTTGACCTCTCCCGCGCTACAAATGACGAAACATGTGGAGGAGAATTCTAGTGGAGACGAGTCTGACTAACATTGCTACATGGTCCAAGGGAATGACTCCTTTGAGGTAAACTAGGACACTCAACTAGATGATAGCGCTAGCTCTTCTAGTGATGATTATAATGACATAGATGCCGATGCTTTAAATAAAGAGCTTTCTATTGTGTGTGAAAACCTTCTAAAAAAATACCAACTCTTGAAAAAAAATCTTTTAAACTAAATAAAGAAAATAAAGATTTTTGTTCTAAACTTGATATTGTTTTGTAAGAAAGGGATGAGATTTCAAATGAAAGGGATTCATTGAAATCCAAACTTGAACTTGCCCAAATGAAAACAAGATCTTAAAAGTAAAAATGATTGTGATATAGTTTTGAAGAAAAAATGAGACTTTGACTTCAAAACTTGAAATTGTTATAAAAGACTTTGAAAAATAAAATTGCTTCTATTTCAAAAGAATTGAATTTGATTTCTAATGAAAATAAATTTTTGAAAAATGATTAGATTCTCATGTTTGCCATGCTTCACCATCTAGTATACCTATTGCATGCTCCACCTCTTTTTCTATTTTTGAAAATGATATAACTATGCTAAAGAAGAGTGTTGATTGTTTGGGCTCCACTTTGAGCCAATGTTCCATGATCCACACACAGTAGGAATCCATGTTTCACAAGAAACATGCTCCTCCTATACATGCACACAAACCACGGCATACACATGCTTCTCACGTTCATACACATAACACTATGTATGTTTATGTGTACACTTGTACACATTGTAGACGAAAGGACCACCTTGCAAAATTTTATTATGATAGAATAAATAATTCAAATTTTGCAAATAGATTTGTTTGGGTTAGGAAAGGTGCTAACCCCCATGGACCCAATATATGGGTACCAAAATTCACTCCTATTTTACTTGATGTAGGTGTGGGTTCTTGCTTGACGTGAGAACAATGGTGCCTTGAGGTGATTGCGTTCCGAGCTATATGGTGACACTTTTAGATGCATCACTTTCAAGGGAAGTTTGGTGGGAGGACCACCTTGGTTTGAAGACCTAGAGATAAGCCCTAATGGTTTAGGTAACTATCTCTAAACTCTATTTAGTTTACATGCTTTCATTGATGATTTTTAACACGTTATAGTTTTTTATGATTATTATGTTAATTGTCATAATTAGATATGTAATATAAATATGTAGTAATTTTGAGATACACCCATATTCTATATGGATTTATATTATTATGTTCTCACTTTAGTTTAGCTATGTTGTATATCCTAGTCTAAGACATGTGTATTTACATAATGATCATATTGATCTATGCTTTGTTTTATGCTTCATTTTTTGATTACATGTTTAAGATGTAGTTTTCATTAAAACTTGTGTCAATACTTGTACAACTAGGGAGCCACAAATTGATTATTATATGTTTGTACTTAATTACTCATTTGTACCCATTAGATGTACTAGTATAGCCTAGTTTTGATGATTCATGCGTTTTGACTTGTATCTCCTATTTTTTTGTACATGTTTTTCATGATAATATGTGTAGCTTTATGTATATGTTAATTTTGTCAAAACCTTAAGATATACATGTATACCCTTGAGTCATTTGCTTTTCATGCAAATTTTTATTATGAACTCATTTGTGTTTAGGGGTATGTATGTATACTTTTAGTTTAGACAAAACATACATATACCTTGAAATTTGTATTATATTAATGAAAATTAAATTTTGATGATTTTCATGTTTTTGAGAAGGAATTTTATATGAGCTTCATTGCCTATTTTCATGATTATGCTTTTCACATGACTATTGTGAAAACACCTAGAGGGGGGGGGTGAATAGGTGTAAATGCTAATCTAACAATCTTTTTAAAACAAGTATGAATGAATGATGCAACGATCACTCAAAACAAGACTAAGAGCCGAATACCCGATGAAGGTTCTGAACTCCTTCCTCGTGATTCCTCTAGATATGAGTTTGAGGTGCGTATTGCAATCTTGTTGTATGAGTAATGATCGACAATGTAGCAAGAAATGAATTGGATGTAATAATGAAATGCACACAAGATATAACACAAGGAATGAAAGAATAGCAATATCACAAGTAAGAAAGTAAGAGCAATAGAGAGCAAAGAGAAATCAATCGCAAACACAAAGTATTTGTTTCGAGATTCGAGCCACCGCTCTACTCCCCCCCTTCACCGCCGTGAAGGGTTTCCACTATCCACCGAGGACTTTACAAGGTCTACCGAAGACCGGAGTACCGAACTCCACCACTTACAAACCTCTACCGAAGAGGCATCTCAACAAGAACAAGAAGAAGGAACAAGTAGCCAAGTGATCACCAAAAGGATCACAAACTTCTTACAAACACTTTCTCTTTACAACTTCCTTATAGAATGAGGAGGGAAATTTTGGCTCTAGAAGTGTAGTGAGAAAAACTCAGTTGTAAATTGGATCTTGCTTGAAAACACAACTGAAAATAAACTCAAGAAAGAACTAGAGAAATTTAGAACTTTGAAACTTTTCTTTTCTTTTGAAAACTTGAAAGCTAGGAGTATTTCTTGGTGAAAATGCAAAGAGGCCAACCCTCTCTATTTATAGGGAGAGGAGGGATTAAACATGATTTAATAAAGTTCATATGGTCCAAAATAAATCCCCAAAAGACCAAGAAAATCTGCTACACAAAAAGGTAGAAAACAGATTTTCAGAAATACACAAAAGAGGAAAGAGCCGTTGGGCAGCAGCAGGCTTTGCGGTCGACCGGTCCGGTCGGCCGTCTGCCTTGCTGGCATATAGCCGTTGGGCTCGGGTCGACCGACCGGTCGACCAGCCTCAAGAAGGAAACAAAGTTATTAACTGTCGGTCGACCGGTCGGCCGACCGAAATAAACAGAGAGTTGGGGTTTACAGTCGGTCGACCGGTCGGACGACCGACAGACGTGCACAAGCGTGCACGTCCTGGACACATGATCCGATAGACCGGTCCGGTTGGCCGGTTTAGGCTGAAACAGAAAAACAGTAGGAAATTTTGAACTTGAAATTTTTGGAGATAATTTTGTAGGTATATGTAGTTAAGTTTCATGATGTAAAAGATAGTTATACATGGTGTAAACAAGATATAGACTTTGTAAGGATTTTGGAATCATGTATAAGAATCAAGGCATGAACTTAAAAACAAATAAAAACTAAAAACTATATTTTGAAAATGTGTGTGTGTATCCTAGAGCCAATATTCTACAACCTCAAACTTTAACAAACTATATTCTTACATAGGTTCTAGAGGACTACAAAGTCTTCAAGTGGGCTTCATATGTGATCTTGAGAATCTTGGTCTTGAGCCCAATTTGAACCGACTTTAGCCAAAACAACCTTCCTTTAGGGAAGAAAACTCCATGAGTCTATAGAACCCTGAAATACACTAAAACAACAAACATGATTAGTACAAATAACTATATATGTTTTGTAATCATCAAACACACTAAAATGGGTGATTGTAACCTTTGGGCCAACAATCTCCCCCTTTTTGATGATGACAAAACATATAAGTTATTTCAAATAAATGGGAAAGGAGCTTGGAAAAGCTCCCCCTCAAATTATGCTATGTATAAAAAATATAAGTGAATGCTATATACATAAAGCATAAAAGATATACATATACATAAAGCTATACAAAAACACTAAGCTCAAAAACTCAAAGTGCATAGCACCAAAACAAACTAACTTTTTCTCCCCCTTTTTGTCATACATCAAAAAGGGTAAACATAGTTAAAAAAAATTTCTTCATGAATCCAAAATACAAACATTCAACTCACCACAAATAAAGGAAAATCTAGCATAGTCTAAAGGTTTTGTAAAAATATCGGCAAGTTGAAAATCGGTAGAAACATAATCAATGTCGATATCACCTTTCTCATAATGGTCTCTAAGAAAGTGATACCTAATGTCAATGTGCTTAGTTTTACTATGTTGATTTGCATTCTTAGTCATGTGAATAGTACTAGTATTATCACAAAATATTTTAACATGATCAAAATGCAAATTATAGTCAAGGAGAGTATGTTTCATCCAAAGAACTTGTGCACAACAAGCTCTGGCCGCAACATACTCAGCCTCGGCGGTTGATAGGGCTACCGAATTTTGCTTTTTGGAAGACTAAGAAACAAGACAATTACCAAGAAATTGACATGTTCCACTTGTACTCTTCCTATCTACCCTACAACCCGCATAATCGGCATCCCGAAAAATTCTTCATATCAAATTGTTCGATTTTTGGATACCACAAACCCATTTCAATTGTGTCCTTAAGGTATCTAATTATGCGTTTGACCGCCACTAAATGAGACTCTTTAGGACACGATTGAAAACGAGCACAAAGACAAACGGAAAACATAATATCCGGCCTACTAGCCGTCAAATACAACAAGCTACCTATCATGCTACGATAAAGCTTAATGTCTACACTTTTACCTTGTTCATCCTTGTCAAGCTTGGTAGTTGTTGCCATGGGAGTTTTGCACACTTTAGCTCCTTCAAGCCCGAACCTTTTGATTAGTTCCTTTGTGTACTTGGCTTGATTGATGAAGATCCCATCCTTCCTTTGCTTGATTTGGAGACCAAGGAAATAGTTGAGCTCACCCATCATAGACATTTCAAATTCATTCTTCATGCATGATTCAAAAGCTTGGCAAAGAGATTTATTAGTAGAACCAAAAATAATATCATCCACATAAATTTGTACAATAAGAATATCATTTTCAACATGTTTTGTAAACAATGTAGTATCTATTTTACCTTTCTTAAAACCATTTGAAATTAGAAATGAGGAAAGCCTTTCATACCAAGCCCTAGGGGCTTGTTTTAAACCATAAAGAGCCTTATCAAGTTTGAAAACAAAATCCGGTTGTGTAGGATCAACAAACCCGGGGGGTTGTTCAACATACACCTCCTCTTCAATAAAACCATTCAAGAAAGCACTTTAACATCCATTTGAAAAAGCTTAAATCTTTATAAGATGCAAATGCAAGTGTCATTTGTATGGCTTCAAGCCGTGCTACAGGTGCAAAGGTTTCATCAAAATCGATTCCCTCGATTTGAGTGTAACCTTGGGCAACTAATCTAGCCTTATTCCTAACAACGTTACCCGACTCATCCAACTTGTTCTTAAAGATCCACTTAGTACCAATTGTTGGTCTATCGTGGGGCCTAGGAACAAGGTGCCAAACTTGGTTGCACTCAAATTGATTGAGCTCCTCTTGCATGGCTAGCAACCAATATGAGTCGGTCTCGGCTTCGAAAACGTTCTTGGGTTCAAAATGTGAAATGAAAGCATAGTGTCCACAAAAATCATGAAGTTTAGAGCGAGTCGTTACCCTTGAGATACTTCACCTAAAACAAGATCCTTGGGATGATGTGGATTATATCTCCAATCCTTTGGAAGTTGTTTAGTAGGCTCCACTTCATCTTGAATTTCATTTCCTTGAGCCTCCTCTTCTTTAGCTTCATTCATTTCATCATCCTTTGGCTTGCCTTCAAGAATAGGTGAGTCCTCCAAAGTGACTTTCTCCATGTCTTCATGCAAAGAATCTTTTCTACAACATTCTTAACAAACACATTAGATTCCTCAAATTTTACATGTATAGATTCCTCAATAGTCAAAGATGACTTGTTGAAGACTCTATACGCTTTACTAGTATTTGAGTATCCAACAAAAATTGCTTCATAAGATCTAGCATCAAATTTTCCTAAGTTATCTTTTGTATTTAAAACAAAGCATTTGCATCCAAAAACTTAAAATATGAAACATTTGGCTTTCTAGAATAATAAATCTCAAAAGAAGTTTTTGAAGAATTTTTGCATAAGAAAACACGATTTGATATATAGCAAGATGTTTAACGGCCTCGGCCCACAAATAGTGTGGGCGACCATATTCACTAATCATTGTCCTAGCCATCCCTTGTAATGTTCGATTTTTCCGCTCAACTACTCCATTTTGTTGTGGAGTTCTAGGACAAGATAGTTCATGCTTAATTCCATGTTCTTCACAAAAAGTGATAAAGAGTAGGTTAATGAATTCACCACCTCTATCACTTCTTATTCTTAAAATTGAAGAATCATTTTCCTTTTCAACTCTTTTCTTAAAGGCTTGAAAATGTGAAAAGGCTTGATTTTTATGCTCTAAAAAGAAAACCCATGTAAAACGCGAAAAATCATCAACTAAAATAAATGCAAAACGATTCCCACTTAGACTTTTGGTTTGAGTAGGACCAAACAAATCCATATGGATCAACTCTAAAGGACGTGATGTCATGATATCCTTGATTGACTTGAAAGAGGACTTGGTTTGTTTCACAAGTTGGCACGCGTCGCAAACGCGGTCCTTTTCAAAGTTCAAGCAAGGAATACCCTTCACCATTTCCTTTGTGTTTAACCTAGATAGATGGTCAAAAGAAATGTGGCCTAATCTTCTATGCCACAATCAAGAGTCATCATCGGGGCTTTCAAACAAGTAATATTGCAAGACATATTAGACAAGTCAATCATGTACATATTGCTTTCACGGTAACCGGAAATATACATGTTTTAGATTGTTTATCAAAAACTCTACAAGCTATGTTATCAAAAACAACATCAAAACCTTTATCACAAAGTTGACTAATACTCAAGAGATTATGCTTGAGTCCATCAACTAAAACAACATTTTCTATTAAAGGGATGTACCAAGTTTAACATTACCATACCGATGATTTTACCCTTGGCATCATCTCCGAAGGTGACGGTGCCACCTTCATGGTATCTTGATAGGGTTGCAAAGTTGTTGATGTTCCAAGTCATGTGCCTTGAGCAACCACTATCAAGATACCACAACCCTTTACGTCGTTGCGCCTTGGAAAGTACCTACATCATTTAGCAAATTCATTGACTTTGGTACCCAAATTTTTTTGGGTCCTTGAAAGTTAGTGTTTCGAACCCAAACATTATGATGAGATGCATTAATTCTATCATAGCAAAACTTAACTAAGTGACCTTTACGGCCACAATATGAACATGAAATACTTTCCCATACATGAATGCATGATGTGTGTGTGTGGGTGAGCATGTTTTGGGGTTTGGCATGACGTTGAGGTTGTGAAGTATGAACATGAGCATGAGTATGAAAAGCATGTTTCTTAGGGGCTTGTTTCTTAGGAAACATAGCCTCAAGTCTATTCTTGTCAAATTCACACTTTTTCAAAACTACTCCTAAAGAATCAATTTTCTCTTTTAGCATGGTTATTTTATTTTTGTCAACTTGTGGAAACTTACCTTTGCATGAAATCTTGTAGTTGTCAAAATCTTTTTGGGTGGAAACTAGAGTGGAAAGTAATTCATCTTTTTCTTTAGAAAGTGTAAAAACTTGGTGATTAAGAGATTCATTTTCCTTTTTCATTTTTAAACACTTTTTCTTTAGAAAATCATAGTTGTGTGAGAGTTCTACAAATGCTTCTCCTAATTCATCTATGGAAAGCTCATCATTAATAGAAGAAGTGTTAGGGGTTACCTTGCTTGTGCCTTCATTAGCCATGAAGCACATGTTTGCGGTGTCAACCTCCTCCTCGGATTCGCTCTCGGAATCCCATGTGGCCTTCAAGACCTTCTTCTTATAAGGCTTTTTGGAGGTGGAGGGCTTCACTTTGTCCGGACATTCCGCCACTATGTGTCCCGGCCTTTGGCAATTGAAGCAAATAATCTTCCTTTCTTCTTTGCCTCCTTGCCATCTTCTTCTACCTTGGAACTTAGCCTTGTTATACATCCTCCGAACATTCTTGACAAGAAGTGAGAGCTCTTCGTCATCTTCTTCTTCATCATCTTCGTCGGAGTATGATGATTGACTTTTGAAGGCTATGGCTTTCTTCTTGGAGGGAGCCATTTCTTCCCTTACTTTTCTCTCCATCTCATGGGTTTTGAGGTTCCCAATGAGACCTATAAGCTCCATCTCCTCCTTGTCGTTGAGTTCCTTCAAGGTAGTAGCTTTTACTTCCCAAGAAGGTGGAAGAGCCCGGATGATCTTTCTTACTCTTTGGTCGTTGTCAATAGCATCACCTAGAGAAGAAAGTCCATTAGTGATCTTAGTAAATCTTGTAACCATATCATCTATGGTTTCATTTTCTTGCATGCAAAAATTCTCATATTGGGACCGAAGAAGGTCTATTTTAGCCCTCTTCACTTGTGAAGTCCCCTCATGTGTTACAAGCAAGTGTGTCCAAATTTCAAATGCGGATTTGTAATGAATTACTCTAGCAATATCATCATCATTAAGTGCTTGGAGTAATGCATAGTGTGCCCTAGAGTTAGCATCAAATTCTTTGGTCTCAATTTTGGACCAAGTGGACTCATCACCGTGGGTGCACTAAATGGTTTGGTCACGGCCTTTGCAACTCGGCTTCCTAGAGATTGCAAGAAAACGATCATCTTAACTTTCCATATGGGAAAGTTAAGCCCATCAAACTTAGGAGGGGTTTTAATTCCATCGGCCATTTTTACTAGGTGAAAATATGAAAAAGAATGAAGTGATTAGCAAATGAAGGATCTCTCTAAGGTTGTTAAGCCAAGAGCCTAGAGACCAAAGCTCTGATACCAATTGAAAACACCTAGAGGGGGGATGAATAGGTGTAAATGCTAATCTAACAATCTTTTTAAAACAAGTATGAATGAATGATGCAACGATCACTCAAAACAAGACTAAGAGCCGAATACCCGTGAAGGGCTCTGAACTCCTTCTTCGTGATTCCTCTAGATATGAGTTTGAGGTGCGTATTGCAATTTTGTTGTATGAGTAATGATCGACAATGTAGCTAGAATGAATTGGAAGCAATAATGAAATGCACACAAGATATAACACAAGGAATGAAAGAATAGCAATATCACAAGCAAGAAAGTAAGAGCAATAGAGAGCAAAGAGAAAATCAATCGCAAACACAAAGTATTTGTTTCGAGGTTCGAGCCACCGCTCTACTCCTCGCCTTCACCGCCGTGAAGGATTTCCACTATCCACCGAGGACTTAACAAGGTCTACCGAAGACCGGAGTACCGAACTCCACCACTTACAAACCTCTACCGAAGAGGTATCTCAACAAGAACAAGAAGAAGGAACAAGTAGCCAAGTGATCACCAAAAGGATCACAAACTTCTTACAAACACTTTCTCTTTACAACTTCCTTATAGAATGAGGAGGGAAATTTTGGCTCTAGAAGTGTAGTGAGAAAAACTCAGTTGTAAATTGGATCTTGCTTGAAAACACAACTGAAAATAAACTCAAGAAAGAACTAGAGAAATTCAGAACTTTGAAACTTTTCTTTTCTTTTGAAAACTTGAAAGCTAGGAGTATTTCTTGGTGAAAATGCAAAGAGGCCAACCCTCTCTATTTATAAGGAGAGGAGGGGATTAAAACATGATTTAATAAAGTTCATATGGTCCAAAATAAATCCCCAAAAGACCAAGAAAATCTGCTGCACAAAAAGGTAGAAAACAGATTTTCAGAAATACACAAAAGAGGAAAGAGCCGTTGGGCAGCAGCAGGCTTGGCGGTCGACCGGTCCGGTCGGCCGTCCGCCTTGCTGGCATATAGCCGTTGGGCTCGGGTCGACCGACCTCAAGAAGGAAACAAAGTTATTAACTATCGGTCGACCGGTCGGCCGACCGAAATAAACAGAGAGTTGGGGTTTACAGGTCGGTCGAACCGGTCGGACGACCGACAGACGTGCACAAGCGTGCACGTCCTGGACACATGATCCAGTCGACCGGTCCAGTCGGTCGATTTAGCCTGAAACAGAAAACAGTAGGAAATTTAGAACTTGAAAATTTTTGGAGATAATTTTGTAGGTATATGTAGTTAAGTTTCATGATGTAAAAGATAGTTATACATGGTGTAAACAAGATATAGACTTTGTAAGGATTTTGGAATCATGTATAAGAATCAAGGCATGAACTTAAAAACAAATAAAAACTAAAAACTGTATTTTGAAAATGTGTGTGTGTATCCTAGAGCCAATATTCTACAACCTCAAACTTTAACAAACTATATTCTTACATAGGTTCTAGAGGACTACAAAGTCTTCAAGTGGGCTTCATATGTGATCTTGAGAATCTTGGTCTTGAGCCCAATTTGAACCGACTTTAGCCAAAACAACCTTCCTTTAGGGAAGAAAACTCCATGAGTCTATAGAACCCTGAAACACACTAAACAACAAACATGATTAGTACAAATAACTATATATGTTTTGTAATCATCAAAACACATTAAAACGGGTGATTGTAACCTTTGGGCAAACATATTGAACACTCATATTATTTTGAGTTTACTCATTACTTTATTTTATGAGTACCTTGTTGAGCTTTATATATCTTGAGTGTCTATTTTGTGTAAATTGCATGCTTCATGAAATACTTAATAATACTAAATTTGATATCTTATGTAAAATTCGAATGTATTTAATGTCGATTTCTTCAATTTGATATTTGGACACGTGATAAGCCCAGGTGAGTGTTCTTTTACTCACTTTATATATATCATTTTATTTATTTTGGGATGTCTATTTGTTGTTATTATTGAATGGTAAATTTAGCAAATTGATTGTTGAATTTTCTAGAGTTTAGAAATTTATTTAGAAATTTGTAAGATTATAAATATTGGTGTTGTATAAAAGGATTATTAATTTCTCTGAAATCACTAAATTCCTCTTGATTGGAATTTATTTGAATTATTTAATAGAAGTAGAAATTATTAAAATTGTGAAATTGTCATTTATTGGAAAACATTTAAAAGTAGTTAAAATTGTTGAAATTGAAGAAAAAGAATGTGATACTGGATTCTTATATTATATATTGACTTTATAGTAGAAATTGCCATATTTTATTAGATCATAAGAATATTGGAAAAAGGGATCATGTTACCATTGTCACTAAATAAGATATTATTTTATTGTCACATAACCATTGTTATTGTTATTATTCATACCTAGTAACTTAGATGACATAATCATTAGATAACTTACACCTGGGGATGGGGAAATTGATAAAGGAGACGGTGTTGGTATTTTGATGGACTTAGGATATAGGTTGCGCAGCAGAAAGACAGTTCCACTGTAGGGTTCCGAAGGATAACTGACATTCCGTATTATTCATATTGTTATTATTATTGATATATTGTTATTGCTATATTGTTATTGCTATTGACTACCTAGCGGTGGGCCTGGTTCAGCGCCAGGTGATTGGGCCGTGGTTCTGGGTATGCACGGAACTGACCTAAAACACAATTACCGTCTCCAATTATTAGTTTCAAACAACAAGACATTAAGAATAGACATACACGAACATCTTGACAACATGACTCTATACTGGACAGATTATATTTTATAATGGTTATGTGGCATATATTATTATGCTTTAACATGGTTCTAATATGCTAATTATTAGTATGATAAACTATGCCTAGCTATGTATGTTGTTGTTATTTTTACATGTTTCTTTATATCCCTTATTTTATCACTCACTTAGGTCGCTATTGATGACCCTGAGCTAGTTTGCTCAGGTTCTGATTTAGAGACTCCACTGGACCAGGAGTACTTCGAGCATATCACAGATCTCTAGTAGGCAGTTAGCTTTCTTATTATATGAGAAACTTTTATGGTTTATTTTCTATTTTTCTATTAAGATGTAATAAGTGAAATCTTTGGTGACATTATGTACTTGATTTTTTTTATGCTGAATAACTGAAGACCTTGTTAATTGATTTAATGTACTGACGCTTAACGTATTTGTTGGAAAATACGTCATCGGCCCTTATCACATACCTTTTATATGTATTATGGTTGTAGGGCGTGACAAGGTTTCTTTGGTATCAGAGCCAGTTATTCAAGTGTATAATTATGCAAATAGTCAGGCTCTTACCGACAGTACAAGTTTAATAATCTAGCTGCAAGTACAAGCATATCTATCATATTTTAAAATCATATTTTTATTTTATTTTCAGAGTAATGGCTCAACGACCTCCCTCTGCCCGCATCACTGCTCGTGAAGATGCCACTGATTTTGTGGCGCCCCGATCCCGGCGGGTACGGGGACGCCACTGCGACGTACATACGCAGGGCGATGGTACCATCACGCATGTATGCTAAGCATCAATACAACACAATACATGGATCAGAGTGCGAAAATACGCGGTAATATACATTCCAACACAAAATAGTACAAGTACTTAGTCATCACAAATAGTGACATAATATTACATCAATATTACATCACTAGATAGAACAAAAGAAGACTGTACAGGGTACAAAAGATAATAACTCACGAGCTGAAAAAGAGAATCTCGCGAGCGGGGAAGGATAAGAAGAGACTACGGCTGCTCCGCCTGCTCCTCAAAGCAGGCCTGGTCCTCAGCTGAAGGGTCCACCTCGGTCCAAGCTGCTAAATCTGGACATGCAAATCCAGGGTTGTTAGTGGGCAACCCAGCGAGTGCAAGATGAACCCAAATGGTAAGTACAAATAATAGCAAGTGTATCATGTCAAGTATAATGTACCCAAATCAATAAGCATGGAATGACCACAATAAATAGTGAAATATGAAAATAACATTAGAATTTATGTGGCATAAAATAAAAGCAAGTGTCGCAGGTCAAATATCATGTAATCAAATTAGCAAGCATGGAGTAACTACAATAAATATCAAGTATGAACATGATAATAAAATTTATGAAGTTAATTATCAAGTTATTATTAAGACTCGTTCAATTTGTATGTTTCGGCATATGACCGGTGCCATATACTTCCGCATACAAGCCGAGCGAGGCTAGTTATTGGAAATTGATGGGGAACGACGAACCATGTTTAGAATGGGTCCCGTGCATGCCCGGAACAACGGTCCAGGAGTATCCGGTACTAAGCCGGAACGTACCGCTAGGCACTGGGACTTACTATATGCCCGAAGGTCTTAGTATACGCCCAAACAGGAATAGAGTGTCACCGTTCCCCACAGGATATACCTAAGGGATTATAGCACACCCGACAGGCAAGCAAGGGGTAGGGGTGCCAGTACACCCCTCGGAAACGCCTGGTGGCCTCCAGGTCGAATACAATAGGAATAGTTGTACAACATATGTATGGCCACCATAAACACAGAAGCTATATCGATACCCATCAATTTTTTCCATCCCGGTGTAAGTTGTTTAAATATAACAGAGTCTCAAATAATAATGTCCACAGGGTTTTCACAAAAGTACAATATCCATGGTTATCCTATTACGGGGGTCAACAGGAGTATAATATCAGGAGTAATGTCAGGAGCCTCCCTATTTTAGGGGTTCAAGTATACAGGAGTATAGGAGTTCAGGAGTTCAAGAGTACCAAGTATCTGGTAATAATATAATAGTCATGCCAATCCCCGTAACAGTGATAGTCATGAATATGTCATATAATACACAGGTATCTGGGTGGTAGTGTCCGGTCAAGAGTCACGATGTCAAATCCAGGTATTTGTACCACATGAAAGCATATCATATACCGGGTGTCATGAGCAGGTGTCAAGTATGTCACATCAAGTACCGGTGTCGGGTATCATATGTCAAATATAGCATGGCAAGTATCAGTGTCAAATATAGTATGGCAATTACCGGTGTCAAATATAGCATGGCAAATATCGGTGTCAAATATAGCATGGTAAATATCAGTGTCAAATATAGCATGGCAATTATCGGTGTCAAATACCGGGTGCCGGTGTAAATACCAAGTGCCAGTGTCATAAATCATATATCAAGTGTAGCATGCTAAGTGTCGGTGTAAATACCGAGCGCCGGTGTAAATACTAAGTGCCGGTGGCAGATGTCATGTATCAAGTATAGCATGTCTAGGGTCGGGTAAATACCGAGTACAACATCATATATTAACTCGCATAGCATGATATCATGTATTAAAACTACGATAACAAGTGCTAGGCATGCTAAAATTATCCACATATCAATTCCATGTTATAAATATAAGGGCATTTATTTTTAAGTGTATTAAGAAGCACTCGCCTGAAACCGGGGTGAAATACCGGTTAAAAGTCCAGAAAATCGGCGATCCGCACGAGAAATCCACTAGCCCATAGTTGTATATTAAAATATATATTTATAAATATTTATATAAATATTAGAGAGGAATGAGAGAGGAGAGAGAGGAGAGAGAAAGTTGTAGGATGGAGAGAGAGAAAATAGGGTGTTTTTAAAGGGAAAATAGGAATTAAAATGAAAGGGGGTAGTGTTGTAATTAAAGGGAAGTATTAAGGAAATGAGGGGAGGGGTATTTTTGGAATGAGGGAAAAGAGTGTTTTATATAGGGAAGAAAGAGAAAGAAATGAAAAGAAAGAAGAAAAGAAAAAAGAAAGAAAGAAAGAAAGGAAAGAAGAAGGAGGAGTGGAGGGGGGGCCGTCGGCCGGCTGCCGGCGGCGGCCTGGCGGTAGCGACGCGCCGCCGGCGGTGGAGGGCGCGTGCGCGCCTCCCCCAAGGGGAGGGGAGGTGGTGTTGGGTTTGGAGGATTTGTGGTTGTTGTTCTGGTGGTGGTGGAAGATGGTGGTGGTGGTGGTGGTGGTTGTGGTGATGATTAGAGTTGGTGGGGAGTTAGAGGAGGAGGAGGAGATGATGTTGGGTTGGTTGGAGTGGAGAATTTGGTGGAGATGATGGTGAATTTGGAGAAGAGATGTTTTAATGGTGGTGGGTTTTGGTGAAATTGAAGAGAAGGAGGTGGTGTTTGGAGATGGGGAGAGTGGGGAAGGGAAGTGGGGTGGTGGGGGTGTGTGTGGCCGGCGGCCTAGAGGGGGCGGCGGCGGCGGTGAAGGTGGAGGCGGCGGTGGTGATGTGTTGGATGAAGGTTGATTGTTAGTGGAGAAGAATGAAAAAGAAGTTGGAGAAGAATAGAAAGAAAGGAAAAAAGAAAAGAATTAAAAGAAGGGAGAAGAAGAGGGAGAGAATGGGTGAGGGATGGGGGGAAGCATGCCATCATGCTATTGCTGCTGCTGTTTCCAGCAGCCAGGCTGCAGGAATGGGTCGCAAGGCAGGGTATGGAGGAGAAAGAGAAAAGAAGAAAAAAAAAAGAAAAAAGAAGAAAAGGGAAAAAGGAAAAATAAGAAAAGAAAAAAATTAAGAAAGAAATTATAAAAAATATATTATAAAATAATAAAATTATTAGAATATCATGGGAGTATAAAATAGAGGAGTAGAGAAGAAAAAGTACGAAAAGATAAGACCGAAAATAAATATTATTATTTTAATAAGGCGAAAATTTGACTGTTTCAGAATCGTTTCGAAAAATTCTCAAAAAATATTAAATATTATTTTAAAATACTTGATGAAATTGGATTCAAGAAATTCAATGTAATTTTCAAATTAAAAATCCTGGAATCTTCTGCGATACTGGCCGACACCAGAATCGGTCAAATTTTGATAAATTTAGAAAAATTTAAAAAAATATATTTAGATAGAAAATGAAATTCTAAGAAGTAACATGAAAGCTATTTTTGAAAATTCAATCCCATTAAAAATTAAAAATCCGGGAATCAGTCAGCGATGCCGACCGACACCCGTTTTGGAGATTTTGCAGAAAAATTCTGAATAATTCCAAAAATTATGAAAATCTAAAATATTAAAAAACAGTCTCTGAAACTGAAATCGGTCAAATCAGATTTCCAGAAAGTTAAATCGGGCTATCGGCTGTTATCGGGTTCTCGGTCCGGATCAAGGCTGGCTCTAGATCTGAGAATCCAGATCCGATACACAATAGTATAAGTAAGCACAACTCAAAAACACATACAGGAAGAAAACTGAACAATACGGTCGAAAAAAATTTGGGACACATACCAGGGTACGTATCCGGGAACGGGGTGTTACAATCTACCCACCTAACAAAAATTTCGTCCTCGAAATTTCTATAAGGAGGGAGATGAACATGGAAATAAATAATTGATAAGACAAGAGATGAAGATGCTCAAGTCGGAGCGTCTGTAGCACAACCCTCAGATGCTCCGCATGCTCCTCTTCATTCTTGGAATAGACCAAAATGTCATCAATGAACACCAATACAAACTTATCCAGATAGGGTGAGAAGATTCTATTCATCAAGTCCATAAAGACTGCTGGGGCATTTGTAACTCCCAAGGGCATAACCAAGAACTCGTAATGATCATAGCGAGTCCTAAATGCCGTCTTCCGGATGTCTTCCTTCCGGAGGGACTTGCGTTCTCCAAAGAACTGAAACTCTGGTTGGTGTGGAATCCTGAAGATCACCTTCTTGTTCCGACTGTCGATCACCGCATGATACTTGCTGAGCCAAGTCATGCCTAGGATAACATCGTACCCTCCAGTGTCCAGTACGAACATGTCAGCTTCTATCTTCCTACCACATAACTCCACAGTGCACGCCTTGCAAATTTTATTAGTCATGACTAACCCATCTCCCGTACTAATTTCCCATTGGTCACCCATACATACTAGGGGTATAGAATGCAAGGCAATAAATCTACTGGTATGAAGCAATGCGATGCACCAGAGTCAAAGAGTGATAATACTAGAACTGAGTGGACCAAAATTGTACCTGCCACTACTTCTCCAGATGCCTCAGCTTCCTCGGCTGTCAAATTGTAGGTCTGGCCTCTTCCGCGGCCTACTCTGGTCCTGGGTCCCCTCTGAGTTTGACCCAGAGTCCGACGCTGGGGAGAAGTAGAGCTCCTCTGCCTACTGGTCCTAGATTCCTCCTCATCGGTGGTGCTGAAAATGCTGGGGTAGCTGCTCGAGCTGGAGGTCCTGGTGGTGCCACTCGTACTGGAAGTGTTGATTGTGCTGGAGCTGCAGTCCAGGTCTTCTTGAATGGGCACTCTCCTATTGAGTGGTTGCTGGATTCGCATGCCAAACACAGTCCATTGGCCATACGACAGTTCCGCTGATTGTGTCCAAGCTTCTGACAGTACCCACACACAAGCTGCTGAGAAGGAGGCTGAAATGGCCGCTTGGCTACTGGGGCACCAAGAGATCTGACTGGATTCCCCCCGTGCACCTGCTGGAACTGGCGCTTCATAGGCTTGTGTTGCAGCTCAACTCTCCTCTTCTCTCCAATCCCTGCTCCACATCACGAGCAATAGAAAGAACTTGAGAGTATGTCTTCAGCTGGTGGGGTATAAGTAACATCTGGATATCCACCCTCAATCCTTGCTGAAATCTGCTAGCTCTTCTCCTCGTCGGCACCATATACGGTGCAAACCGACAAGTCTCAGAAGTTTCACAGCATACTCATCCACCGATCGATTCCACTGCTGCAGTTTGATAAACTGCTCCTCCATCTCCTTCTGAGCAGTTGCAGGGAAAACCTCTCATAGAAGCCTTTCAAGAACTGGTCCCAAGAGATAGGCTTCTCCAGCCTTGCCTCTTCGGCTAGCCACCAGGTCCTCGCCACATCCTTCAGCTGGATCTTGGCCACTTCTACCTGGTTCTCACCAGGAATTCTGGCCGCCTTCAGAAGATCGGTCATGTCGATCAACCACTGCTCTGCATCCAGAGGCTTCTTTGTACCTGAAAATTCTGCCGGCTGTAATCTCCTGAAATCTGATATAGTACCCGGCCTCTGCTCCTGGGGGCAGTCAGCAATCCTTGTCGCAAGAGCTCTGTCTGCTGCTGCTGGCTAGTCATCATCCCCTGGAGTATCCTCATCATGTCGTTCTCCCCGTACAGACCTTCACGGGAAGTATCGGGACCGTTACGTGTCCCCCGTCTCTCCATATTCGAGCTGACTGAAAAGGGTGATGGAATAAGGAACTGCCTGAGATTTCAGGAATCAAGGGATGGATTTCAAGGAAAGAATAGATAACTTCGTACTTGTAATTGGAATGTATAGCAAAGACCCGTGTGACTCAGCCACAAATTAATCTAACATTAATTTGCAGACTGGCTGTACTGAAGGTGTGAGAGCCTAGGCTCTGATACCAACCTGTGGCGCCCCGATCCCGGCGGGTACGGGGACGCCACTGTGACGTACATACGTAGGGCGATGGTACCATCATGCATGTACGCTAAGCATCAATACTACACAATACATGGATCAGAGTGCATAAATACGCGGTAATATACATTTCAACACAAAATAGTACAAGTACTTAGTCATCACAAATAGTGACATAATATTACATCAATATTACATCACTAGATAGAACAAAAGTAGACTGTACAGGGTACAAAAGATAATAACTCACGAGCTAAAAAAGAGAATCTCGCGAGCGGGGAAGGATAAGAAGAGACTACGGCTGCTCCGCCTGCTCCTCAAAGTGGGCCTGGTCCTCAGCTGAAGGGTCCACCTCGGTCCAAGCTGCTAAATCTGGACATGCAAATTCAGGGTTGTTAGTGGGCAACCCAGCGAGTGCAAGATGAACCCAAATGGTAAGTACAAATAATAGCAAGTGCATTATGTCAAGTATAATGTACCTAAATCAATAAGCATGGAATGACCACAATAAATAGTGAAATATGAAAATAACATTAGAATTTATGTGGCATGAAATAAAAGCAAGTGTCGCAGGTCAAATGTCATGTAATCAAATTAGCAAGCATGGAGTAACTAAAATAAATAGCAAGTATGAACATGATAATAAAATTTATGAAGTCAATTATCAAGTTATTATTAAGACTCGTTCAATTTGTATGTTTCGGCATATGACCGGTGCCATATACTTCCGCATACAAGCCGAGCGAGGCTAGTTATTGGAAATTGATAGGGAATGACGAACCATGTTTAGAATGGGTCCCGTGCATGCCCGGGACAACGGTCCAGGAGTATCCGGTACTGAGCCGGAACGTACCGCTAGGCACTGGGACTTACTATATGCCCGAAGGTCTTAGTATACGCCCGAACAGGAATAGAGTGTCACCGTTCCCCACAGGATATACCTAAGGGATTATAGCACACCCGGCAGGCAGGCAAGGGGGTAGGGGTGCCAGTACACCCCTCGGAAACGCCTGGTGGCCTCCAGGTCGAATCCAACAGGAATAGTTGTACAACATATGTATGGCCACCATAAACACAGAAGCTATATCGATACCCATCAATTTCCCCCATCCCGGTGTAAGTTGTTTAAATATAACAGAGTCTCAAATAATAATGTCCATAGGGTTTTCACAAAAGTATAATATCCATGGTTATCCTATTACGGGGTCACAGGAGTATAATATCAGGAGTAATGTCAGGAGCCTCCCTATTTCAGGGGTTCAAGTATACAGGAGTACAGGAGTTCAGGAGTACCAAGTATCTGGTAATAATATAATAGTCATGCCAAGTTCCCGTAACAGTGATAGTCATGAATATATCATATAAGATACAGGTATCTGGGTGGTAGTGTCCGGTCAAGAGTCACGATGTCAAGTCCAGGTATTTGTACCACATGAAAGCATATCATATACCGGGTGTCATGAGCAGGTGTCAAGTATGTCACATCAAGTACCGGTGTCGGGTATCATGTGTCAAATATAGCATGGCAAGTATCAGTGTTAAATATAGTATGGCAAGTACCGGTGTCAAATATAGCATGGCAAATATCGGTGTCAAATATAGCATGGCAAATATCGGTGTCAAATATAGCATGGCAATTATCGGTGTCAAATACCGGGTGCCGGTGTAAATACCAAGTGCCAGTGTCATAAATCATATATCAAGTGTAGCATGCTAAGTGTCGGTGTAAATACCGAGTGTCGGTGTAAATACTAAGTGCCGTTGTCAGATGTCATGTGTCAAGTATAGCATGTCCAGGTTCGGGTAAATACCGAGTACAACATCATATATTAACTCGCATAGCATGATATCATGTATTAAAACTACGATTACAAGTGCTAGGCATGCTAAAATTATCCACATATCAATTCCATGTTATAAATACAAGGGCATTTATTTTTAAGTGTATTAAGAAGCACTCGCCTGAAACCGGGGTGAAATACCGGTTAAAAGTCCAGAAAATCGGCAATCCGCACGAGAAATCCACTAGCCCATAGTTGTATATTAAAATATATATTTATAAATATTTATAAATATTAGAGAGGAAATGAGAGAGGAGAGAGAAAGTTATAGGAAGGAGAGAGAGAAAATAGGGTGTTTTTAAAGGGAAAAAAGGAATAAAATGAAAGGGGGTAGTGTTGTAATTAAAGGGAAGTGATAAGGGAATGAGGGGAGGGGTATTTTTGGAATGAGGGAAAAGAGTGTTTTATTTAGGGAAGAAAGAGAAAGAAATGAAAAGAAAGAAGGAAAGAAAGAAAAGAAGAAAGAAAGAAAAAAGAAGAAAGAAAAGAAGAAGGAGGAGTGGAGGGGGGGCCGTCGGTCGGCCGGCGGCGCGCCACCGGCGGTGGTGGGCGCGCGCGCGCGCCTCCCCCAAGGGGAGGGGAGGTGGTGTTGGGTTTGGAGGAGTTGTCGTTGTTGTTTTGGTTGTGGTGGTTGTTGTGGTGGTTGTGGTGATGATAGAGTTGGTGGGAGTTAGAGGAGGAGGAGGAGATGATGTTGGGTTGGTTGGAGTGGAGAATTTGGTGGAGATGATGGTGAATTTTGGAGAAGAAGATGTTTTAATGGTGGTGGGTTTTGGTGAAATTGAAGAGAAGGAGGTGGTGTTTGGAGATGGGGAGAGTGGGGAAGGGAAGTGGGGTGGTGGGCGTGTGTGTGGCCGGCGGCCTAGAGGGGCCGGCGGCGGTGGTAAAGGTGGAGGCGGCGGTGGTGATGTGTTGGATGAAGGTTGATTGTTAGTGGAGAAGAATGAAAAAGAAGTTGGAGAAGAATAGAAAGAAAGGAAAAAAGAAAAGAATTAAAAGAAGGGAGAAGGAGAGGGAGAGAATGGGTGAGGGATGGGGGGAAGCATGCCATCATGCTATTGCTGCTGCTGTTTGCAGCAGCTAGGCTGCAGGAATGGGTCGCAAGGCAGGGTATGGAGGAGAAAGAGAAAAGAAGAAAAAGAAAGAAAAAAAGAAGAAAAGGGAAAAAGGAAAAATAAGAAAAGAAACAAATATGAAAGAAATTTTAAATAAATATATTATAAAATAATAAAATTATTAGAATATCCTGGGAGTATAAAATAGAGGAGTAGAGAAGGAAAACGTACGAAAAGATAAGACCGAAAATAAATATTATTATTTTAATAGGGCGAAAATTTGACTGTTCAGAATCATTTTGAAAAATTCTCAAAAATAGTAAATATTATTTTAAGATAATTGTTGAAATTGGATTCGAGAAATTCAATGTATTTTTCAAATTAAAAATCCTGGAATCTTCTGGCGATACCAGCCGATACCAGAATCGGTCAAATTTTGATAAATTTAGAAAACTTTTAAAAAAATATATTTAGATAGAAAATGAAATTCTAAGAAGTAACGTGAAAGCCATTTTTAAAAATTCAATCCCATTTGAAAATTAAAAATTCGGGAATCAGTCAGCGATGTCGACCGACACCGGTTTTGGAGATTTTGCAGAAAATTCTGTAAAATTCTAAAAAATTATGAAAAATCTAAAATATTAAAAAACAATCTCTGAAACTGAAATCGGTCAAATCGAATTTCTAGAAATTCAAATCGGGCTATCGGCTGGTATCAGGTTCTCGGTCCGGGTCAAGGCTGGCTCTAGATCTGAGAATCCAGATCCGATGCACAATAATATAAGTAATCACAACTCAAAAACACATACAAGAAGAAAACTGAACAATACGGTCGAAAAGTTTTTGGGACACGTACCAGGGTACGTATCCCGGGACGGGGTGTTACAGATTTGATGGGTGTACTCTGGGGCATGATAGAATCACAACAGCAGCAAATGGCACTTCTTCGAGATGAGTTGATGGCAGTACAACAGACAACCACGGCGGCCATGGAGAGGTTAGTGACACCTAAGGGACCAAAACCCGTGACCATTTCAGACTTCAGGAGGTTGTAATCAGCTACTTTTGCCAGTACAGAAAAGCCGTTGGAAGAAGAGCAATGGTTGGTTAATATGACCAATCTCTTGCATGCAGCTCGTGTTCTTGTGGAAGATCAAGTAGAGGTAGTCAGGGTCCAACTGGTTGATGTGGTTAGAATATGGTCGCTCGCTGAGGAGGAACGATTGGAGAAGCCTATCACATAGGAAAGATTTTCTGAGAGATTCTATGAGCGGTTCTTCTCCAAAACTGCTAGGAGGGAGATGGAGCAGCAATTTATCAACTTATGACAAAGAAGTCGAATGGTGGATGAGTACGCTGCAGAGTTCTTGAGGCTGAGTCGTTTCGCTCCACACATGGTAGCAAAGGACAAAGATCGGCTAATCGATTCCAGCAGGGACTGAGACTGGACATTCAGAAATTTTGGTCACACAACAAATGGGGACTTACTCTCAGGTTCTCAATGCTGCTCGTGGTTTGGAGCAGGTGATGAAGAAGGAGAGCAAGAGCAATTTTCAGACAAGATCATTGAAGCAGCCTTTCGACTAGGGTTCCAGGGGACCCACAACCAGACCTAGTAATGTCTTACCGAACAAGCGTCCATTCACTCCTTCCCCACCGATAGTGATTTGTGGATTCTGTCAGAAACCAGGGCATGGACGGAAGGAATGTAGATGGGCGAACCGACAATGTTTGAGCTGTTTGTCTGAAGATCACCTGGTGGCAGTCTCTCCATTCAATAAACAGAGAAGTATCATGCCTGCCCCTCCAACATCAGAAGCAGTTAGGAGGAATCCAGTACCCGCAGGTAGAGGAGCTCCACTTCCTTCACAGCGACAGGTGTTCGAGCAAGCCCAGAGGAGGGCAGGAGCTAGTCGTGGAAAAGTTCAGGCTTTCAACCTGACTGCAGAGCAAGCCGAGGCATCAGATGAAGTCGTAGCAGGTACCATTATGGTTCATTCAATTCCAGTTATATCATTATTTGATTCTGGTGCTTCCCATTGCTACATATCCACTAGATTCATTATGATGCATTCTATACCCTGTACTGATATGGACACTCAATAAGAGATTAGTACTGGGAACAGGTCATTACCACCAGTAGGGTATGTAAATCTTGCTTTGTGGAGGTTTGTGGAAGAGAGTTAAGTGCACATATGTTTATAATAGACACTGGTGGATATGATGTAATCCAGGCATGACATGGCTTGGTAAGTACCATGCGGTGATCGATTACCGGAATAAGAGCGTGATCTTCAGAATTCCGCATCAGTCAGAGTTCCAGTTCATTGGCGAATCAAAGGCATCCAGACAGAAGTAGCAAGGGGATTATGCTACTGTAGAAACTCAGGAGAAGCCAATACTGGTAGTGGAGAAATTTTTAGATGTGTTTCCAGATGGCCTACCAGGACTTCCACCAGATCGAAACTTGGAGTTCGCTATAGAAGTCATCCCGGGCACTGTCCCAATCTCTAAAGCACCATATCAGATGGCACTTGTGGAGCTAGCAGAATTGAAGAAACAATTATAAGAGTACTTGGACAAAGGCTTCATCAGGCCCAGTGTTTCACCTTGGGGAGCTCCGTTGTTATTGGTGAAGAAGGATGGTAGCAAGAGGATGTGCATTAATTACCGAGAATTGAATAAGGTCACTATCAAGAATAGATATCCTTTACCTCGGATAGATGACTTGTTCGATCAACTGACTGGAGCTAAAGTATTCTCGAAGTTAGATATTCGGTCAGGATACCATCAACTAAAAGTGAAGGAGGAGGACATTCTGAAAATGGCCTTTAGGACTCGTTATGGTCATTACGAGTTCCTAGTCATGCCATTTGGAGTGACCAATGCCCCAGCAATTTTCATAGACCTGATGAACCAGGTGTTCTCTCCATTCTTAGAAATTTGCAGTAATATTCATTGATGATTTTCTAACTTATTCTAAGAACGAAGAGGAACATGATGAACACTTGAGAATCGTGTTGCAGACCCTATGGCGGGAGAAGCTCTATGCCAAACTAAGCAAGTGTGAGTTTTGGCTTAAGAGTATGGCATTTTTGGGATATGTTGTTTCGGGAGAAGGCATCTCAGTGGATCCCAACAAAGTTCAGGCAGTGAAGGATTGGCCTACACCAAAATCGATAACTGAAATTAGGAGTTTTCTGGGATTAGCTGGATAGTACCAGAGGTTCGTGCAAGACTTCTCAAGGATTGCAAGAGCTTTTACCAAGCTTATCCAAAAGGGAGAAAAGTACATATGGACAGCAGAGTGTGCTAGTACTTTTGAAGATTTGAAGAAGAGGCTGATGATGGGTCTAATCTTGAAGATGCCAGATGGGACTGGTGGTATGGTCATTTACAGCGATGCGTCAGGGAGAGGATTGGAGTGTGTGCCGATGCAGCATGGACATGTAATAGCATATGTGTCCAGACAACTTAAGCCTTATGAGAAGAATTGCCCTACGCATGATCTCGAGTTGGCAGCAGTTATTTTCGCCTTAAAGATTCGGAGACACTATCTGTTAAGTGACCAAGTGTTGATCTACACTGATCATAAGAGCTTAAAGTATATCTTCACTTAGAAGAAGCAGAACATGAGGCAGAGGAGATGGCTAAAGTTAATGGCCGATTATGATATTAATCTACAGTATCATCCTGAAAAGATCAATGTAGTACCTGATGTCTTGAGCAGAAAGCCAAAAGCATCTATGGCAATACAAATCACTCAACAAAAAGAGTTATTCGAGGAGATAAGGTGGATGGACCTGATGGTGATTAGAAGGGCAATAGCTCCTGGCCAATTAATGGTTATGCAGATTCAACCAACACATTTTGAGAAGATTAGAGAAGCTCAGAGTGAAGATCTCAAGTTGCAGGAATCCATGGAACAGGTGGAAGCTGGGTTGAGGTCAGACATGCAGATCCATGCGGATGGAACACTCCATTTCGTAACAAAATTTGTGTGCTGAAGGGAGGGTCCGGCAAGAAGTATTAGCAGAAGCCCATAGTTCGGCTTATTCCATTCATCCGGGGGGACAAAGATGTATCAAGACCTGAAGCAATGATTCTGGTGGGATGGAATGAAAAGGGAGATTGCTTAGTATGTGGCAAAGTGTCTGGTATGCCAACAAGTGAAGGCGGAATATCAGAGGACGGCCGAACTTCTTCAACCTCTGCCAATTTTGAAATGGAAATGGGAGTACATCACTATGGACTTCGTCACTGCGTTACCTCGCAGCTAGAAGGGTAATAATGCAGTATGGGTTATAGTGGATCGCCTCACAATGTCAGCACATTTCATTCCTTTCAGACTGGGACAGTCTACGGAATTGTTAGTAGAGAAGTACATGCAGAAAGTGGTGAGACTCTATGGTGTGCCAGTCAGCATTGTGTCTGACAGAGACACTAGATTTTTATCCCACTTTTAGAAAAGTCTCCAAGAAAGCTTGGGAACACGCTTGAAGTTTAGCACAACATGTCATCCATAGACTGATGGACAATCAGAACAGACGATTCAGATCCTTGAAGACATGTTAAGGGCATGCACGCTGGATTTCAAAGGGTCTTGGGTGGATCATTTACATTTGGCGGAGTTTGTTTATAACAATAGCTACCAAGCTAGTATTAAAATGGCACTTTTTGAGGCATTGTATGGGAGGAAGTGTAGATCTCCTTTATGTTGGGACGTCATTGGTGATAGGAGATTGTTGGGATCAGAGATTATAGTGCAGACAGTGAAAAAAGTTAAGGTGATCCGTGAGCATCTCAAGGCAGCTCAGGATAGACAGAAACAATGGGCAGATTTGAACAGAAAACCGCTGGAGTTCGAGGTTGGAGATAAGGTATTCTTGAAGATATTCCCAACGAGAGGAGTGATCAGATTTGGTAATTGGGGAAAGCTGAGTCCCAGATTCATTGGACCTTTTGAGGTTTTGGAGCGACTGGGGAAAGTGGCTTATAGACTACCATTTCCCCCATCCTTGGATGGTGTGCATGATGTCATCCATGTTTCTTAGTTGAGAAGGTATATCCAAGATGATAATCATGTTTTGGATTATACTGAGCTGGAGCTTAGGCCAGATTTATCCTATCCTGAAAGACCTATGGCTATTCTGGATCGGACCACCAAGAAACGTGTTCTAGTGTCTTGGGGCAGGCGATTTCCGAGAGAAGCGACGTGGGAGCGAGAGGACATTATTCGAGATCGCTATCCTCATCTATTTCATGATGATTAGGTAACTCCTTTCTCCCTCTTGAATTTAAATTTCGAGGACAAAATTTTCTTATTAGGTGGATAGATTGTAATACTCTTGTTATACAATGCCCAAAATATAATAAATAAATAAAATTTTAAAATATATATATATATAGTAATAAGAAAATGTATTTGTGTGCTTAACTTGTTTATGCTAGGATTTGAACTCATGTTCCCCTATACCAAATCCTAGTATCTAAACCATAATGTCACATTGGGATGTGATTATGTAAGTGATCTAACTTATTTAAACAAACTTAAAGTCAAATTTAAATTTCAAATTCCAACTGAAAAATCTCTTGAGATTCTTATTGATCTTTATCTTAACAACCTGATTCTTTTGTTGAAACCTACATGCTAAAAATTCTAACCTAAAGATCTTATCGTAATATATTAACGTAATCCCTCTTCTCCTGTCTCTTAAGAAAAAAAAGAACGACCGAAAGAAAGAACCTCAAATCCAAATTTCTTCGTCCTCCCTTCACCTTCCTCCTTGGAATCCATCGTGACTGGGGAACATACTCGAAACGTGGAAACTGAGGAGCAGGCTACAGGAATCAATCCAAGTAAGTAAAGCACAATTAGCATTTAACAATAATGTTTAGTTCATTTTTTATGAATTTTTCATCGAGAATCTCAACCACTAATCTTAATAACATGATTTATATAAGTTAAAAAAATAAATTTATTGAAATATCATGTTTAAATTCCTCTTTCCATGAATTTTTAATCTCATCCAAGGATCTAAATAAAATAATTGGTAAGAATTAAAATTTAATAAAACATCATGTTTAAATTTCTCTTTTCATGAATTAAAAATCTCACCCACATATCCAAATAAAATAATTGTACGAATTAAATTCTATTTAAATTGAAATGCTATGCTTAGATTTCTCCTTCCATGAATCTTTTTTCATCAAGAATCTCACCTTTATCTAAATAATATATATAAAAGTAATATATCATTACACTAATTAAATTATAGAATTTTTTAAAACAAAATTCTAGAATATTAAAAAAGAAAAAGAATTTGTTTGGATTAAAAATTTACATATTTAAAATTTTCTATTCCATAAAATTAGAACCTCACCCTAATGATCTAAATTAAATATAAAAGGGTAATGTACCAATACATTATTTAATGGAGAATTTTTAGAAGAATTTTTGAAATTTATATGAAAAAAAGAGAGAAGAAAATATTCTCAACAAAAAAAAATTTGTAGGCTCTACTGGACAGACCCAACGGGTCTGTGCAGCCGGGTCTGCACCCGACTCGGGTGCAGACCCTTCCCCCTCTTGGCCACTATACATATATATATACATATATATATATATATATACACACACACACACACACACACACACACATCTACATATATTATATGTATATGTATAGGGGTGTGTGTGTGTGTGTGTGTGTGTGTGTGTGTGTGTGTCTATATATATATAAATCCTGAGCCCAATTTCAGTCAGGGCCCATAACCAGTCCAGCCCAGCCCACTCATTTTAGATTATTATCTATCTGAACCCGACCTGAATATAAAACAGACCGGCTAACTTGTAGAAATACAATTAAATTAACTAGATAAAAATTTAAAAAAATAAATAAAAATAGGAATAAATATTTAGATGACCCGTAGAACCTACTGAAAAATTTTGGGATTATTTACAGCTCATATTGGACTGAACCACTGCCTTCTTAGTTGAAACCCGCTATTTCAACTTTCAAACCGTTTAGGAAATTTCATGTTTTTAACCATTTAAACCCAACAAAAATCAGAAAATAAAATTTAAATAATCCTATAAACTCAATGCATCATCATACAATCTAAGTAATCCTATAAACTCAAAATGTAAGTAATCCTATTGCCACTTCTTCGCCTTGTCCACTTCAATTCCTTTCTTAGAGATCTCATGATTTAGGACAATCCTGTGTTGTACTCTAAAGTGACACTTCTCTCAATTTAAGGTCAAATCCTTTTCTATGCATCGTTTCAGTACAAATTCTAGATGATGGAGGCATTGGTCGAAAGAGTCTCCATAGACGGAGAAATCATCCATGAAGATCTCTAAGAAACGTTCAACCATGTCAGAGAATAAGCTTAACATGCAACGTTGAAATGTTGCTGGGGCATTGCATAAACCGAAAGGCATTCGGTGATAGGCAAAAGCCAAATGGACACGTGAATATTATTTTCTCTTGGTCCTCCAGAGCTATGGGGATTTGGTTATACCCCGAGTAACAGTCTAAGAAACAGTAATACTTGTGGCCAGCTAATCGTTCAAGCATTTAGTCGATAAATGGAAGAGAAAAATGGTCTTTACGGGTGGCAGCATTTATCTTACGGTAGTCAATGCAAACTCGAATCTTTGTGGGGAGTCTTATTTGAACTAACTCTTATTTGTCATTCTCTACTACTGTAAAACCAGATTTCTTAGGTACCACATTGACTGAGCTGACCCATTGGCTATCAGAAATGGGATAAATTATCCCATTATCTAAAAGTTTTACTATTTCAGCTCGTACTGCATCTTGCATGATAGGATTTAACCTACACTGCAGTTCCCTAATTGGTTTTGCCTCTTCATTTAAATGGATTCGGTGATGAACTATAGTTGGACTTAATCCCTTTATGTCGGTTATTGTTGTTGGCCCATAAGGTTACACTCTCCATTTGTTTAGAGTTTTGATGATAACAAACCAAATATGAGCTATATGGTACTAATTAGTTTGTTAAGATAAGTTTCAGGTTTGTAGCATATTTGGAGGCCATTGCTTAGCTATTGCAAGAAATTCTAGGTTCATAAAGCAAATAAGGCTTTTTGCACATCAAGGAAGGAACATGAAGAGAAGGCTCTAGCAAGGCATCGCATGGCTCAAGACTTCAAGATTGCTCAAGATAATTCATTAGATTTGTTTTTAGTTTAGGATTTTTGTTAAAGAATAGTGAATAGGTTTGAAGCTCTATCACACACACGTTTTTGCGCACATCTTGTTTCCAAACATATTTCCTATAATATGTACAAAAGTAGTTTGTATACAATCTTCAGCCTACAAACTCATTTTTATCCATTATATATATATCTCTACTCAAAACTATTTTGTTAAAAATAGACTTCTCCTCAAAATTCCATTTTTATTTTGGCTTTTGACCTGAGCCGGTCGACCGCACGGGTCGACCGACCCAATGTCAGGTCAAGCCGGTCGGCCGACCCAGTCGACTGGAGTTCTGGCAGCAGTGCGTATCAGTGTGCACGTTTCACGGTCGACCCGGACGGTCGACCGAGACCTGCCTGACTGCAAGACTCTGCTCTCTGTTTGTTTGGGTCGACCGGCCGGTCGACCGTCAGCCTGCAACGGCTATTTTTTTGAACTAGCGGTCGACCGGGCGGTCGACCGAGCTAGCCGTTTGAACAGTGACGGCTAGTTTTCTGAGCTGATTTATTTTTTCCTTTTCTCACTTAAGTGTGTTTAAGTGATATGTTTTGGTTTTAATACCTTCTGATTAGCCTTAAAAATGTTTTATCTTTAAATCCTAGCCCTCTCCTATAAATAGGGGTGTTTAGGGAGAGATTGGTTACTAGAAAAATTATCAAAATTTTCACAAGTTTAAGGCATTCAAAAAGACTTGGTTTCTTGATTTTTGTGCTGAAATTCTCTCTCATTTTCTGAAGTGTTTTCAAGAACTCTCTGATTTCTTTTCCTTTTTTCTCCTTGCACACAAGAGCTTCATTCCTACTCATTGTTCTCTAAGGACCTTTTGTAAGGGAAGAGAATTTTGCAAGAGAGAGTTTGTGGTCTTTTGACTACTAAGAGATTGCTTGTACTTGAGATTGTGGAGTTGGGTACTCCGGTGTATTTGTGACATCTTTGTGATAGTGGAAGTGGTTGGAATCCTTCTGGGGAAGGCGGGGAAGTAGAGCTGGGTGCTCGAACCTCGATAACAATTCTTGGTGTTTGCGTTTGGTTTACCTTTCCTTGTTCTTGCTCTACTTTCATTGCTATTACTACTTGCTTTTGATTGTCATTGCTATATTCACTTGTTGTCATTCATCTTGTCAATCTTTGTCCCATACAACAAGGTTGCATTGCGCACCTCCAACTCATTTTATGAGGAATCAGGAGGAAGGAGTTCAGAACCCTTCACGGGGCATTCGGCTCTTAGTCTTGTTTTGGGCGATTGTTGCATCATATTTTTAAATTGTGCATTGATTAACATTATCACCTATTCACCCCCCTCTAGGTGATTTTCAATTGGTATCAGAGCTTGGACTCTAGGTTTGGCTTAACATCCTTAGAGAGATCCTTAAAATTTGCTAATCAACATTTGCATTCCATTTGTCATTCACTAGTAAACATGGCCGATAACATCAAAACCCCTCCTAAATTTGATGGACTAAATTTCCCTATTTGGAAGGTTAGGATGACCATCTTTTTGCAATCATTAGGTAGCTTAGTTGCAAAATCTTTGACCAAACCCTATGTTGCACCCGATAGTGATGAGAGCACATGGACCGACTTTACATTTAGAGAATATGAGGCTAACTCCAAGGCCCAAAACTCCCTATTAACCGCCTTGAATGAGGATGACCTTACACGGGTAATTCATTGCCAATCCGCCTATGAGATTTGGCAACATTTATTGGTCACACATGAAGGGACTTCACAAGTCAAGAGAGCTAAGATAGATCTCTTGAGGTCCCAATATGAATCCTTTAAAATGATTGATGATGAATCCATTGATTGCATGATTACAAGGTTTACTAAAATCACCAATGCTCTTTCTTCTTTAGGTGATGATATTTCCAATGATCAAAAGGTGCGGAAAGTGATTCGGGCTCTTCCTACATCATTGGAGATAAAGGCCACCACCTTGAAGGAATTAAACGACAAGGACAAGATGGACCTCATTAGTCTCATTGGGAACTTAAAGACCCATGAGATGGAAAAGAAGGCAAGAGATGAAGCGGCTCCTTCAAAGAAGAAATCCATAGCCTTCAAGTCTTCATCCACTCTTGAAGACGATGAAGAAGATGAAGAAGAAGATGAGGAGCTATCACTACTTGTTCGCAATGTGAAGAGAATGTACCGGAGGAACAAGCTCAACTTCCGAAGGAAATTCGAAGGCAAAGAGGAGAGGAGAATTATATGCTATAATTGCCAAAAACCCGGACATATCATGGCCGATTGCCCGGAGTTCAAGAAGAAGATGACCTCCTCCTTCAAGCCAAAGAAATCGGAAGAGAAGAAAGCGTACAAGGCAACTTGGGATTCAGAAAGCGAGTCCGAGGAAGAGGCGGATATAGCGAATATGTGTTTCATGGCAAACACACCAAAGGTAACCCCTCAACCTCTTGATGATGAAGATGATGAATTAAGTAAAGAAGTTCTTGTTCATGCTTTTGTTGAACTCTCCGAAACCTATGATAATAAAAAGATTGAATGCTCTAAATTAGAAAAAGAAGTTGCTTTTCTTAAGAATCAACTTGCTATAATTACTAGAGAAAAAGATGAAATTTCTTCAAACCTCATTTCTACCCAAAATGAATTTAGTGCTTACAAAGTTGCATGTAAAGCTAAATTTCCTAAAATTGATGAAAAAGAAATTTCTTCTTTAAAAACTAAAATGGTTGATTTTGAAAAAGTTTTGAAAGATTGTGCTTTTAACACTAAGAAACTTGAAAAAATTTTTTTAAAAAACACACCCCTCATGCTAAAGATTCACATGTTAAGTTTCCTTATGCTCACACTACACATAACACTTCTCATGCTAAATCTTTTCATGCTCACAACTCTCATGCTCACAAATCACACACTCACTATGCTTTTAAATATGGTAGAGTATATAGATGCACATATTGTGGTAAGAATGGACATTTAGCTAAATTTTGTTATGACCAAGTTAATAGATCAAATAATCTTGTTTGGGTTAATGAAACTAACCCTTTAGGACCCAAGAAAATGTGGGTACCAAAATCAAGTCCTAAATTATTTGATGTAGGTACACACCAAGGCTCCAAGACGTAGGGAGCGGTGGTACCTTGATAGTGGTTGTTCAAGACACATGACATGGGACATCAATAACTTTACAACCCTATCAAGGTACGAGGAAGGTGGCTCCGTCACCTTCGGGGATGACTCCAAAGGCACTATCATCGGTATAGGTAACATTCAAATTGGTGCATCTCCTACTATAGAAAATGTTGTACTTGTTGATGGTTTGAAACATAATTTGCTTATAGCATTAGTCAATTTTGTGACCGTGGACTTAAGGTTGTTTTTGATTATTCTTCTTGCAAAATCTTTGATGGTAAAACCAATGATTGTATTCTCACCGGTTTTCGTGATGATAATGTTTATATCATTGACATGCTTAATGTGGAATGTTCTACTAAATGCTTAAATGCTTTTGATGAAAATTCTTGGCTTTGGCATAGAAGATTAGGACATGCATCTTTTGACCATCTTTCTAGGATTAATTCAAAGGAATTGGTGAAGGGTATTCCTTACTTGAAGTTTGAGAAAGACCGCATTTGTGGTGCGTGCCAACTTGGGAAACAAACCAAGTCTTCCTTCAAACCAATCAAGGATATCATGTCAACTAGGCCTTTAGAATTAATTCATATGGATCTTTTCGGACCAACTAAAACTAAAAGTATAAATGGTAGTAGATATGCATTTGTTTTAGTTGATGATTTTTCCCGTTTCACTTGGGTTTTCTTCTTGGAACACAAAGATCAAACTTTTTCTCGTTTTAAGATTTTTCGAAAAAGAGTTGAAAAAGAAAAGGGTTTTTCGATTTTGAGAATAAGGAGTGATAGAGGTGGTGAGTTTGTTAACCAACTCTTCATGACTTATTGTGATGAAAAGGGAATTAAGCATGAAATGTCTTGTCCTAGAACTCCACAACAAAATGGAGTTGTAGAAAGGAAAAATAGAACACTTCAAGAGATGGCTAGGACAATGATAAGTGAGTATGACCTCCCTCAATATCTATGGGCCGAGGCCGTAAACACCGCATGCTATATATCAAATCGTATTTATTTATGTAAAAATTCTTCCAAAACATCTTTTGAAATGTATCATTCTAGAAAACCTAATGTTGCATATTTCAAAGTTTTTGGATGCAAGTGTTTTGTTTTGAACACTAAAGATAACTTGGGTAAATTTGATGCTAAGGCTTATGAAGAAATCTTTATTGGATATTCTACAACTAGTAAAGCTTATAGAGTATTCAATAGATCTTCACTTACCATTGAAGAATCCATGCATGTTAAATTTGAAGAATCTAATGTGTTTGTTGAGAATGTTATAGAGATTGAACCATTAGGTGATGACATGGAGAGACTATCCTTGAAGGACTCACCCGCTCAAGAAGAAAAGCGAGAACCTATTGGTGATGTTCAAGAGGATAAAGAGGAAAGCTCTCAACCGCTTCCTAAAGCTTGGAGATACGCTACAAATCATCCCAAGGAGCTCATCTTAGGTGATGCATCTAAAGGGGTAACAACTCGCTCTAAACTCCATGACCTATGTGGTAACTTTGCCTTCATTTCTCATTTTGAACCCAAAAGCATTCTCGAAGCCGAGGCGGACTCATATTGGTTGCCAGCCATGCAAGAGGAACTCAATCAATTTGAGCGCAACCAAGTTTGGCACCTTGTTCCTAGGCCCCACGATAGACCAATAATTGGTACTAAGTGGACCTTTAGAAACAAGATGGATGAGTCCGGAAATGTGATTAGGAATAAGGCTAGGTTAGTGGCCCAAGGTTACACTCAAGTTGAGGGAATTGACTTTGAGGAGACCTTTGCACCCGTAGCACGGCTTGAAGCCATACGGATGACACTAGCTTTTGCATCTTTCAAAAATTTTAAACTTTTTCAAATGGATGTGAAAAGTGCATTTTTGAATGGTTTTATAAATGAAGAAGTTTATGTTGCTCAACCTCCCGGTTTTGTTGATCATGTTCATCTCGATTTTGTTTTTAAACTTGATAAAGCTTTGTATGGATTGAAACAAGCTCCAAGAGCTTGGTATGAAAGGCTTTCTAGTTTTCTCATTCAAATGATTTTATTAAAGGCAAAGTAGATACAACACTATTCACTAAGCATGTTGATAATGACATTTTAATTGTGCAAATTTATGTAGATGATATAATTTTTGGTTCTACTAATGAGTTTTTATGCAAGGAATTTGAAAAGGTTATGTAATGTGAGTTTGAAATGTCTTCAATGTGTGAGCTTAATTTCTTTCTTGGACTCTAAATCAAGCAATTGCAAGATGGGAACTTCATATGTCAAGCCAAATACGCAAAGGAACTCGTAAAGAGATTTGGACTTGAAGACTCTAAGGTTTGCAACACTCCCATGGCAACTACCACCAAGCTTGATAAGGATGACCAAGGTAAAAATATTGATATTAAATTGTATAGAAGCATGATAGGTAGTCTTTTGTATTTGACGACAAGTAGGCCGGACATCATGTTTAGTGTGTGTCTTTGTGCTAGATTTCAATCGTGTCCCAAAGAGTCCCATCTTATTGTGGTAAAACGCATTATTCGTTATATTAAGGGAACGATTGGAATGGGTCTATGGTATCCGAAAACCGGAGATTTCTCAATGACGAGTTATTCGGATGCCGACTATGCGGGTTGTAGAGTAGATAGAAAGAGTACTAGTGGGACATGTCAATTTCTTGGTAATTGTCTTGTTTCATGGTCCTCTAGAAAATAAAATTCCGTAGCTCTCTCAACCGCCGAGGTGGAGTATGTTGCCGCGGGGGCTTGTTGTGCACAAGTCCTTTGGATGAAACATACTCTCCTTGATTATGATTTGCATTATAACCATATAAAAATATTTTGTGATAATACTAGTACCATACATATGACAAAGAATGCAAATCAACATAGTAAGACCAAGCACATTGAGATTAGATATCACTTTCTTAGAGATCATTTTGAGAAAGGAGATATAGTTATTGATTATGTTTCTACGGATTTGCAACTAGCCGATATTTTCACTAAACCACTTGATTTTGCTAGATTTTCTTTCATTTGTGGTGAACTTAATGTTTGTGTTATTGAATAAAAATGTTTTCATAACCCTTTTTGATGTATGACAAAAAGGGGGAGAATGAGTTTTTATGATAAAAATATAAGTTCATATGGTTTTGGTTCCATATGAGTTTATATAGTTTTGATTTTTGATTTTGATTTGATGTGTTTTCATGAATTCCTATTTTTGAGTTGAAATGTTCTTGCAAGCATAGTTCATGATTTTTAATCATATGGTTTTTGGATTGATGGTTTTTGTTTGCACCTTACATTGTTTTTATGATAACATAATTTGAGGGGGAGCTTACTCCTCCTATATATTTTTGCTTATAGCCTATTTATTTTGTCATCATCAAAAAGGGGGAGATTATTGGCCCATAAGGTTACACTCTCCATTTGTTTAGAGTTTTGATGATAACAAACCAAATATGAGCTATATGGTACTAATTAGTTTGTTAAGATAAGTTTCAGGTTTGTACCATATTTGGAGGCCATTGCTTAGCTATTGCAAGAAATTCTAGGTTCATAAAGCAAATAAGGCTTTTTGCACATCAATGAAGGAACATAGAAGAGAAGGCTCTAGCAAGGCATCGCATGGCTCAAGACTTCAAGATTGCTCAAGATAATTCATTAGATTTGTTTTCAGTTTAGAATTTTTGTTAAAGAATAGTGAATAGGTTTGAAGCTCTATCACACACACGTTTTTGCGCACATCTTGTTTCCAAACATATTTCCTATAATATATACAAAAATAGTTTGTATACAATCTTCAGCCTACAAACTCATTTTTATCCATTATATATATATCTCTACTCAAAACTATTTTGTTAAAAATAGACTTCTCCTCAAAATTCCATTTTTATTTTGGCTTTTGACCTGAGCCGGTCGACCGCACGGGTCGACCGACCAAATGTCAGGTCAAGCCGGTCCGCCGACCCAGTCGACCGGAGTTCTGGCAGCAGTGCGTATCAGTGTGCATGTTTCACGGTCGACCCGGATGGTCGACCGAGACCTGCCTGACTGCAAGACTCTGCTCTCTGTTTGTTTGGGTCGACCGGCCGGTCGACCGTCAGCCTGCAACGGCTATTTTTTTGAACGACGGTCGACCGGGCGGTCGACCGAGCTAGCCGTTTGAACAGTAACGGCTAGTTTTCTGAGCTGATTTATTTTTGTCCTTTTCTCACTTAAGTGTGTTTAAGTGACATGTTTTGGTTTTAATACCTTCTGATTAGCCTTAAAAATGTTTTATCTTTAAACCCTAGCCCTCTCCTATAAATAGGTGTGTTTAGGGAGAGATTGGTTACTAGAAAAATTATCAAAATTTCCACAAGTTTAAGGCATTCAAAAAGACTTGGTTTCTTGATTTTTGTGCTGAAATTCTCTCTCATTTTCTGAAGTGTTTTCAAGAACTCTCTGATTTCTTTTCCTTTTTTCTCCTTGCACACAAGAGCTTCATTCCTACTCATTGTTCTCTAAGGACCTTTTGTAAGGGAAGAGAATTTTGCAAGAGAGAGTTTGTGGTCTTTTGACTACTAAGAGATTGCTTGTACTTGAGATTGTGGAGTTGGGTACTCCGGTGTATTTGTGACATCTTTGTGATAGTGGAAGTGGTTGGAATCCTTCTGGGGAAGGCGGGGAAGTAGAGCTGGGTGCTCGAACCTCGATAACAATTCTTGGTGTTTGCGTTTGGTTTACTTTTCCTTGTTCTTGCTCTACTTTCATTGCTATTACTACTTGCTTTTGATTGTCATTGCTATATTCACTTGTTGTCATTCATCTTGTCAATCTTTGTCCCATACAACAAGGTTGCATTGCGCAGCTCCAACTCATTTTACGAGGAATCAGGAGGAAGGAGTTCAGAACCCTTCACGGGGCATTCGGCTCTTAGTCTTGTTTTGGGCGATTGTTGTATCATATTTTTAAATTGTGCATTGATTAGCATTATCACCTATTCACCCCCCTCTAGGTGATTTTCAATTGTCAACCAATGGCTTCCTGATACTTCCTTAGGATTTTCATAAGGTCTTCCTCTTGCATGTTAGTTAAGTTGGATGCAACTATAACTGGTAGAGTCTCTTGTTCACCTAGGTAGGCGTATTTGAGATGCTTAGGCAAGATTTTTAGCTCTATGGAAGGTGTGACCCGATAGGTGAATGTGTAGGACTTATTGGCTCCTGATCTAATGAACTCGGGCTTGATGCCCACTCAATTGTAAAATTGACCATCTCATCAAGGTTGAAATCCTCGGATTCCAACTCATTATTACATCTTACTTCCAATTTTATCTCCTATGCTCACTAGTCACATTTTCTATTAAGTCGACCTCAAAGGGTTGGTCGATTATGTCGTAGGGGTGTTTACCTAAGTTGAAAACATTGACTTCCTTGGTCATGTTTTCAAAAGTCAATCTCATGAATCCGTTTCTATAATTTATGATTGCGTTAGCAGTTGCTAGGAACGGACGTCCTAAGATGACGGGAGTCTGGGACCTAGTATTAGACACAGGTTGTGTCTCTAAAATAATGAAATCTACTGGGTAAATGAATTCTCCTACACGTATAAGGACATCGTTGATCTCTCCCTTTGAAACTTTAATTGATCGATCAGCTAACTGGATCGTAACTTGAGTTGGGCTAAGTTTGCCTAATCCAAGTTATTGATATACGGACAAGGGAACAAATTAATGCTTGCTCCTAAATCGAGAAGTGCTCTACTACTTTTAGCTTGACCTATTGTGCAAGAAATGGTGGGGCAACCAGGGTCTTTATACTTGACTGGGATCTGATTGGAAAATAGTTCACTAATGTTAGTGGCTAGAAAAACCTTCTTGGGCACATTTATCTTTCTTTTCTTGGTGCACATGTCCTTAAGGAATTTGGCATAACTAGGGATCTGTTGGATTGCATCAAGAAGTGGTATATTAAGCCTAACTTGATTGAACACCTCGAGCATTTTCTCTATATGTGCATTATTATTACTCCTAAGCCTGTTTGAAAATGGGGCTATAGATTGGTGCACTTGTTTTGCTGACTTATCAACTTCAGTTTCTTTGGAGTTTTGTGGAGATGGAGTGGAACTAGATGGAGTGGACAATTGACCTGGGTCCGGTGGCATGGATAATTAATTATCAACTTATTTCCCTGACCTCAACGTATAAATCAAGTTACACTAGTTTGGGTCTTGAGCCTCATTGGCTTGCCTAGGATTCCTAGGGTTTGGTAATGGCTGACTTGGTAGAGTTCCCTTTTGTCTTTCTTGTTGACTCAGTTGTCTCTATCCTATTCAAGACTTGAGCTAGTATTTCTTCGCTTTTAACTAGAGTGTCTACCTTTCTTTCCATATTAGATAGTCTTGTTTCCATATGTGAATTTTGGAAAGAGGGTGGAGGACTTTGGTTGGAAAAAATTTTGTTGATAAGGAGATTGTTGAAAATTGTTGGAGAATTTTGGCCTTGTTTGATCATTGTTGTTTGGGTCCCATGAGAAATTTGGGTGATTTCTCCAACCGGGATTATAGGTGGATGAATATGGATTGTTAACGGGCCTTGTGAAGGCTGCATTCATATGCTCGGGCAACATTTAATGAGCTAAAAAGACGGAACATTTCTCGAACACATGGTTCATGGCTTGACAATAAGTACAGCCGCTGAAGGTGTTGGCTGACTTGGTTCACTGAAACTGGTTCTTTAGTTTCTAGAACTTCTAGTCTTTGCATCACAACAGCTAGTTTAGCATCGGTAGCTATGTTTACCTCTATGGAATAGACACCTCATTTAGAAGAGCTAGGGACATTAGTCCTAAATGTTTCTGGAGTGGTCCCCATTGGATGGTCTTATCAACCAAATCTTCATATAATAACCATCCTTCATCTTTGTTCTTTTTCAAAAATTCTCCTTGGCACATGGATTCTAATAGGATTTTTGTTTGATATTCTAATCCATCATAAAGAGCTTGGCAAAGTCTCCATTTCTCTATCCCATGGTGAGGGCATTGGGCAAGGAGGTCCTTAAAACGTTCGAAGTACTTCCAAAAAGGTTCATTTGCTTTTTGTTTAAACTGCAAGATGCTTTTCCTAATTTGCGCAGTCTTGTGAATGGGATAGAATTTCTTTAAGAAGGCTTTGATGAAATTATCCCATGATGATATGGAACCGACTTCTACACTGTAGAGCCATTTCTTTGCTAAGTCTTTCAAAGAGAATAGGACAAAACGTAATTTAATGGCATTTACTCCTATGCTGGGTATTTTCATCATTAGATATACTTTCTCAAATTTCCTTATGAAAAAGTATGCATCCTTAGATTCAAATCCATGAAACTTGAGAAGAGTGTTGATGTATTGTGGTTTTAACTCAAATTGGTCGTCTCCTACATCGGGCAGCTGAATGCAAGATGGAAGAGAGGTCCTAATCGGATAGAACCTATCTTGCAGTGATGGTGGTTGTGCCATGTGTGAATCGGGTTTTTGTTCGAGTGGTTAACTGCTACTAGTTAGTCTAGATGTGACTGGGTCTCTCGACCAAGCTGACATGCACAGTTAACAAACAAGTTCACCCAACCAATCAAAAAGGAAAAAAAATCAAAAATAAAAAATCCTAATCTAGGGTAAGCCTGGACCTAGATGACTCCTAACTTTAGACTGTCTTTAGGAGGTATATTGTCGACCTTAACCACAAGTTAATTGGCCAGGTAGGTGGCAAGATCAGTGGGAGGTATCCATTAAAGACGGGCCTAATTATGCCAAACCACCAACCTTCGGGGTTTCGCCCCTTAATCCCCTGCCTTAGACACCGATTTGGCGAGAGTTAATTTCGAACAACTTCCTCCTTCAGCCAATTTCTTAATGAGTCCGAGTTAACCTAAGGCCAACGTCTAGTCAATTTTTATTTTAGGGTTAGGGTTGTAAGTATAATAGAGATGATTTGTGGGCCAAGAAAGGGTAATGACGTTCCCACCTTATCTTATTTATGAGTTTTGCCCTTAAAGTGATTTAGTGCACGTGTACAGTAATAGACAAGATTTCACTCACAAGCAGTAAATCAGCCAAGGGTGCTTCGTAGTCTATATGCAATGCAAACGTACCTTGTCGCCAACACTCTTCAACAGAAATTAAAGAAATTTAAATAGCCACGTGCCTATAATGCAAGAGTCTAATTTTTTTTTAATTAGTCAACTAATAGGTTACTGTTAATTAATTAGTAGTAGGGTGATTACAGAGAAAACTTATCAAAGCAGTAAATAGGACTTTGCAATTTGCAGCAACGTACAAAAGATCAATTAGTAGTGATCGCTGCAAATGCCATGTTTGCGCGGCTGTTTAGTAGGCTCTGTTGCTTTGCCTTCTAGGCCAGAGGCACAGAGTAGCTATATGTCCTTATCTGCAGCTAGTTTTCTTGTTATCAGATCCTACAAACAGAAAAAATAATTTGTTTTAGAGAATATCGTACCGTTCCCTCCACGACAACGGCGCCAAAATTTGATTGAGACGGAAAAATAATAAAGAAAGAGTTAAAGTTAGAAGGTCTTAGTCTTGTCTCAATGTAACCGTTTAGTAAGAGTTAGACGGGTCGATCCACAGGGAAGGATGTGATGGAAGCTTTTCGGAACGATTTTCTCTAAAATTAGTTTGGAAAAAAGAGATTTGATTGTGAGAATTAGATTTAATTAAGCAAAAAGAATTATATTCTACTAATCATCTACCACAACCAAAGTATTAATCTAAAAGAGTGAACATCATATTAAATGAAGAATTATCTACCCTAAGATTTTGATTGAGAATCAAGCAAGATGAATAAAAATGTTATAAACCCTAATTAGTTTGTACTAATAAAAATTAAACTATAGTTCATCCTAATTTCAAAGCATAGCATAAGAAAAATCTACTTAAAATTATGCTAACAAAGTATTTAAATATGAACTATGAATAACTATTTAAAAAGTGCAACCCAAATTAGTTAAACTTAATTATTGATTCATCTTCAAGAACACCAATTTAATTCTAGAGTTTCTAATAAGCATAGATGTCAATCAGTTCATCTTATAAACTAAACTTAGGTTGATTGAGAGACTAGCAAACTATAAGTTTAATTAGTTACTCATATTTTTATTTTTATTTTCAATTTTTATGAATAAGAAAAGTTGCATCAAACTAAAAGAAGAACAACGAATAAGTTAAAGCAAAGAAAAAAACTAAATTGAATTGAAAAGAAAGAAGAGTAAAAAAAATGAAGAACCTTATTTTATTGGATGTCACTGACCAATTACAAAGCTCCTCTGCTTTTTCAACAATCTTCTTCTCCAAATAAAAAAAATGAAATAATACAAGAAAATTTAGAAAGAAAAGAGGATCTAAAGGAACCCAAGACTTGAGCTTTTGAGATCTGCTCCTTTGTTGCTCTGGAGGGGTATTTATAAGAGATTTAAGACGTAGAATCCTAGTACAACTCTCACAAAAACGCGTTGCCAGCTCTATCCATACGGCCGCGAAAACGCGGCTATAGCCCCGTTTATGCGGCAAAAGCGTGGCCAATGGCCACGCGCTTTCTCGCGTGGCCTCCTCTGGTTCGTCTATCTGGAAATCTATCCTCAGATCTTGATTTTAGGCTTTGAATTTAAATGTGACGATCCCTTTAAATGACTTGGAGACCAAGCTATCTCCAAATCCGAATCAAATTCAGATTTTCTCCCTTTTATCTTTATCTTGTGGTGCAAGTAACCTGGTTCAAATAGAAGTCCATCACTATCTTTAATTAGGATGATGATTCATCTTGTTCTATCCTTCTCCTCCTCCCCTTGTTTGAATAGCAATTAGAAGTCCTACTTTATCCTTCCTGCTCCTCCCCTAGATTTTAAATTAATAATTTAAAATCTAAGTTTAGATTAGGTTAGATAAGATAAAAGCTTCTAAATTATTAAATAAATTATGCATGTGGGCTTGTGGGCCTTTTGGGCTTTTGGGCTTCATTTATTTATTCTTTAATTACTCAAGGCCTGCACAACACTAAACAATAAAACGTTACGTATCAGTGCTTTATAAAAGAATAAGTAGGGAAATATGATGATAAATATGTACTTTTGACTACCTATCAGACAACCCCATCCCGAGTCATCCACAATGGCCTTGGCTCAGCAGAGCCGTACTACAGCCATTGTCCCCCCATCGATCAAGGTTGTTTCTCAGGATGAATTTATCAGAGAGCTCGTGAAAGTCGTCTACAAAAGCTTGAAGTGCTGCTCCCTATAATTTTCAAAAGCCCCCACACTTCTTTTGCTTCTTGGAGACCCATATTCTCTCGAGCGATAGAAATATCCAGAATATTTGAGGGATCACCGAAGCTAAGTTTTTAGAAGAACTGATCGCCAATCTCAAAAAGGACATCAGTGAATGGAGTAAGCTGAGGCAGTTAAACCTTACTCCATTAGTCGAAGCTGAACTGGAACGTCCGCGAAATAGATGCAAAAGAACTATCTAGAAATGTCCCAAGAAGTAGAGGCCCAATCTCAGGAGCTGAAATCCCTAGAGGCTCGCGAGGCTGAGGTTGCAGAGGCGATGGTTGTCTTTAGTGAAGCTCTTTATGCTGCAAGAGATCAGATCAAGAAAGTAAAGGAGATGATTGCAAAAGCCAACCTTATCCTCTCCAAAGCTGAGTCAGTGAGTCAAGCCGAAGCCATCCGCCTGGAAGAGATGACGACTGAGAGCATCCAGATTCATCACTCAGGTGTAGAGAAGAGGACAGCTTTGGAGGAGCTCAAGTCCCAGTTGGAGACAATGGCTGCATTCAACAGGAGGAGCTGAAGCCACATGCCCTGCTAAAGGCCGAAGAGGAGAGAAATAACAGGTTGTCTGTTCTTGAGGCAAAATCAAATCTTATAAGAGACTATCTTGATTTGTAACACTTTTATTTCTTTTATTATACTTTTTCATCAATCAATAAAATTTTGATCAATGACTTGTCTGGTGTCTTTCTCTTCCTTCTTCATTCTTTGCTTGTCCCACAAGTAATATAAGTTTTTCATATGAGAAAAACTTAACATACAAGGTCTTTGAAAAGAATTAAAAGGGTGAAATTTCACCAAGAATTTTTTTTGAAGGAATTAAAAAACTAAGACTATCATTATTTAGAGGTTACGAACATGATAAAGTTAGTCTAGGAAAGAAAATCCACTGGGAATAAAAAGTGTGTAGGTCTAGGAATTCGTCTGTTCAGAGGTGATGAACTGAGCATGACAGGTTAGGAATAACTTGAAAAGGGTTTGTTGTTCAGAGGTGACGAACTGTACATAACAGCAATAAGATGGTCCCTACTGGACTGGGGTGAGATCTAAATCCGTCAGTTCAGAGGTGACAAACTGGACATGACTGATTAGGAATTATTAGACTCAGAATTTTATCGTTCAAGGTGACGAATTGGCCATAATGATAAAAGAAAGTCAGCATCAGACTGGAGGATGAGATTTGACTATCATCAGTTCAAAGGTGATTGACTGGACATAACCGATTGAGAAAGCACCAAACTCAGAGCCCTTACTGTTGAGAGGCGATTGACTAACTTGACAGTGAAAGAAGTCTATAAAGGACTAGGGGCTGAAATTTGGATTTTGATCAGTTTAGAGGTGATGAACTTGATATAACCGATTAAGAGTTACCGAATTCAGAGCCCTACCGTTCAGAGATGATAGACTGGACATGACAGTGAAAATAGTCCCTACTGGACTAGAGGATGAGACTTGGCTATATGTCAGTTCAGAGATGACGAAATAGACATAAACAATTGAGAAGCCACTAAGCTCAGAATTTTATTGTTCAGAGATAATGAACTGGATATAACGATAAACGGAGGGTGAACTCGGTTTAAAGATCCGTGTATTCAGAGATGATAAACTGGACATAATAGACTAAGACACATTAAATTTTGAATCCACTGTAAGAGGTCATAATGTTAACATGACATTTGGTCCACTAGGGACTGCAAGGGTGAATTTAATCTGAGCACCCGTCGGCTCAGAGGTGACAAACTGGACATGACCGACTAAGAGACACCATGCTTATAATTCGCTGTTCAGAGGTGATTGACTAACTTGATGCAAGAACTCTTGGCCCTGACAGGGGAAAGGAGAACAAGGTTATGGACTTGTCTATTCAGAGGTGACAAACAGGACGTGAAAGTTTGAGTACCATGAAGGAAAAGAGACTTGGGCACCTGTCGATTCAGAGGTGATAATCTGGACATGACCAACTAAGAACATTGGATTTAGATCCCAATCGTTCAGAGGTGGCGAATTGGACATGACGACAAAAAGAATTATTTCACTAGGGAATGTGATTTGGTACTTCATGGGAAATTTAGCGTTTTTTAGATGAGTTTTGGAAGAAATTGTTAGAGGAGTAATGTTAACGTGACAACCAGATAGTCTACTGGGGACTGAAAAAAGGTATTAAAAAACTCTTAGGGGAATCTATTAAAAACTCACTGGGGAGTTTAAAGGAATCCCATGAGGATTTCAAAAGGAAATTAGTATTCCTACAGATTCTGCCGGGAAACACTTTAAAGAGTTGTCAGAGATAAGCATTAACGTGACAATCAAGCTGGGGAAGATAGGAGGCAACACTCCTAGAAGTTATCAGAGGTAATCATTAACATGATAACTTGATACCTCTCATGGAGTGGATATTTCGTGAGGATTTTGAAGAGAGAGAATGTAGCATTCTCTGAGACTTCGTGGCGAATCTATGGGGAGCTGTCACAGGTAATCATTAACGTGACAACTTGCGACTTCCAGGGAGATTTTTAGGAAGTCGTTTATTAGAGAACTCCACTAAGGATAGAGAGACGCTCATTCCCTGCAAGTTCTGAAAGAAAATCTATCAGAGGATTAATGTTAATGTGATGAGCGTTGATCTACATAATTTGAGTGGACCTGCCATTCTTTGGAGAAGAATGACAAGTGGAGTTCCGATCCGCTGGGAATATACCAAAAATTTTGCTGTCAGAGATTTAATGTTAACGTGATAAACTTAATCTATAGTTCGTTTCACTGGGGAAACATTACAATTTTATGTGGTCCTACCATTCTATGGACAGAAATTGGTATGGAACTTTGGTGGAATTGACCGTTCTTCGCAAATGTAAGAATGTTGCTAGAGAATTCCGCTAGGGAATAGGAGACAGTGAACCTAAAATTTGTTAGGGATTAAAGTAATCCTATTAGGGGATAGGGGAATAATGAATTCTCTTTAGAGGAAATAATTTTTGTATACTCTGAGGGGAATTTGATAGAGAGATTCTACCTATCCCTAGGGGACTTTTCCTTGACTCTCTACTAATCGATCGGTTGCCACACCTAGGAATAAATGTGGAAACACTAGAAAAGTTTTGCAAAGATGCGTCTCGAGCCTTCTTCAACGCGTTCAGCTTGATAAGTCATCAGATAAACTCATTTAGTCAATTTATCTGAATATATGAATGAACGGTTGTGAAGTCAGGCTTTGACTGATTGAAAAAAGAGGATGTGACTGAAGGCATGCCATCATTACAAATGAAAAAGTCAGAGGTGAAAGCTTTAACATGACTTATTTCCTTTGTGGATCTAGCATTCTATGGGTTAGAATTGGTAGAGGAATCTGGAGGAATCAAAATACGATCAGGTCCCTTAGGATTTTTAGCAAATTCTTAACTATCAACGTATTTAGTTTTCCTTTACCAACTACTATTTAAGTTGGGCTAGCCATGCTATTCTCCTCAGCATGTTAAGTTATCAAGAATTTTATATTGGGCTTAGAAGCTAATATTTTCTTCTAACCTTATTAACCGAAGGTTTCAGATCGTGTCATTTGAAGTGGATCTTTCCACATTTCACTGGTGACCTCTAAAATCTCGCTGGGGATTAAAGAGTTAAGAGTAAACATCGTAAAGAATTTATCGAGTAAGTCAAAATTCATGACGAAGTGTCACCTAATTGGATTCTTATTCTTGGCTGATTGTCAAGTTGAGACATGGAATATGAGCTTTGCGGGGAATTTATCGATGAAGTAGAGATTCCTCGTGAAGCTTCATTTTAGTTTGTCACAGCCTAGACTCAGGTTTGCAGTTGATCACCGAATCCAGATATGATTGTGGAAATACTGGAAATATTTTACTGATATGCATTATGAACCTTCTTTAATGAATTCTGCTTGATCGAGGTTGTTGCGAGATCGAATCGTGACTCACCGAATGACAGAGGTGAAAGGATGATTGGAGACATGCCATTATCATATATTGAACAGTCACCATCCTTTTGGATCGAGAGGAATGATCAGGAAGAAGAGTGCCTAAAATCATTATTTAAGCATGTTTGACTTCAAAATATGACCTACTCTTCTAAATAAGAAGAGTGACAAGGCTAAAATCAAAAATTTTGCCTTTGTCTTCTCTTTAATGTTAACATCATGTATTACAACAGCTTGATGTCAACTAGAGTCTTAGAAGAAGTGGAGATGTAATCGTTTTCGCTTAGAGAAGGTGATTTCTTGGGGGAGACAAAACAGTCAAACAAGTCTGTCTTAATGACCAGAGGTTTAATGTTAACGTGATCATGTACAGTACTTCTTTGATCATGTACTGTACTTCTTTGATCAGAGATATGGTGCTAATATGATCAGGAATAGTACTTCTTCAAGAACTTGCTATTAATCAGCATCATGAGTGTATCGCCGTTTGGATTTGCTAGGCGGTATGCTCCATTCGAGTAGACTGTCTCTACCATGATGGGTCCTTCCCACTTGGGTTGAAATTTACCTTTAGTCTTATGTGTCATGACCATAGGTCGACTAACAGCTAACACCAAATCTCCTTTCTGAAAGACTCTCCTTGACCTTTTTATTGAAGGCTTTCGAGATTTGAATTTGGTACAATTCAATACGCTATTGAGGTTTTAGTCACTTCTTGTCCAATGCTTTCAGCTCTTGGAGACGTAGTCAATCATTATCTCCTTCTGTCATCTTAGTTGCTAGAACAACACGAAGTGTCAGTATTTGTTTCTCTAGAGTTCAGACCGTCATTCGATAGACCTAAAAATATTCACTGAGCTTCTCATTCCAGTCTTGCTTGCTCACGGAGTTGAACTTTTGAGGATCTTGATAATCATCTTATTGAACGCCTCTGCTAACCCGTTGGTGACAGGGTTATAAGTAGTTGAAGCACATTTTGAAGTGGTACTTGTCGCAAAGTCGATAGAATGATTGGCTTGCAAATTAGGGATCATTATCGTAGATAATCCACCTAAGAACACCAAATCGATAGATGACATAGTGTTTGATGAAGTTGACCATATTAGCAGTTTTAACTTTAGCGAGCGTGCTACTTTTGCCCATTTTGAGTAATTAGTTATCGCAAGGATGAACTAATGACCTTTTGTCGATGGATGACTGATAGGTCCTACAATATCGATTCTCTATACTTCAAATGGCCATGAAGCGACTGTGGAGTGGAGTAGCTCTGATAGTTGGTGTATAAAATCCACGTGGATTTGATAGGCCTTACACCTTCTTGCATATTTGACTGCGTCAGCAATCATAGTTGGCCAATAGTAACCGAGTCGGTATAGTCGACCCTTGAGCTTTGGACCTGGTTGATGAACTCCACACATGCCATCGTGGGCCTCTTTCAGTACTTCTCGCACTTCTGAGTTTGATAGACAACGAAGATGTCATGCAAAGTCGATGATCGAAAATCACCAGTCCCTTGGCTCAAAGTTTGTCGAGATTGTATGAATTTCGCTAATCTCTAAACCGTACTTCAGACAGAAGAGGTGACGGGTTGCCATCAAGCTCAGCTAAAGTGTCTGCTTTTGTATTCAGGAGGCGAGACATATGGTTAATATAGAAGCCATCAAATGAGTTGGCCAACTTAATGGCTTCATGGTGAAAAGGTATCAGGTCTTCATGACAGAACTCATACTCTGCTTTGACTTGCTTGACAATCAATTTGGAGTCACAATAAGCTTCAAGGTATTGTACCCTCATTTGTTAAGTAAGATGGAGGCCAATGAGCAAAGCATTGTATTCAGTTACATTGTTGGAGCAGCATTCCGTTAGTGAGAATGCACGAGGAAGAACGTGATTCTCTGGCAAGACAAATACCACCCCAACTTGATTGCCAAAAAATAGAGATGAGTTAAGATTAAAAGGATGTTATCTGAATGTCGGTTAAGTCTCTACCTTTTCTAGTTTATCCGCAGTAAAAAGGGCTATGCGAGTCGAATCCACCAGGAGAAATGCGATAGAAGCTTTTCGGTATTTTTTTAAACACTAAGTAGGTTAATGATTCTTCTTTGAAAAATAAAAATAATTCTATGTTAAGTATTAAAGGTAGAAAGAAGATATGATTTGGTTAAAGATTAAGGTTTTTAAAAGAATTAAAAATTATGGCTTACTAATCATCTATCACCACTAACTTCCTAACCTATGCTAGAATGTTCTTCACTTTGGATCATAAAATTTATACCTTAGAATTGCATTCAATTTAAGCATGATGCATAAGATGGAGAAACTCTATTTGAAATAATCACTAAAAAAGACATAACATTAAACTATCAAAGTTTCTCAAGTATAGAATAAGAAGAATAACCAACATTAAATTATCAAAGCAATCTAAGCATAGAATAAGAAAAACCATCGGAAAGCATTAGCAAATAATAGATTTAACTATCACCATATGTCTTTAAAAGTATTAGCTATTTCTAGAGTTTAAGCATGCATAGGATCCAATCGGCTTATTCTAACATAGAACTAGAAGTAATGGTGGGTAGAGATTAATAAGTAATGAAAAAGATTAGCTACTCATGAGAGAATCTAAAGAAAGCATGGTAAAAAGAAAGCAAGTAAATAAAGCAAGTAAATAAACAGAAATTGAAAAGAAAAATCTAATTATTGATGTTGTCACTTTCAATTACAAGAGCCTCTTCCTTCTTTACATAGCTTGAACTAGAACTAAATCCTAAAAATTACAGAAGAAATTTGGAAGAGAAACTAATGAAAAATCCTAAGTTATGATCTCTGATATGGAGATACTTTTTATGAGAGATATCAGCTCTTTAAATAGACCTCAGAATCAATCACAGTAAGATACAAATTTGAAGGTTTAATTCAAACTCAATTCAATATGGAAATTCAATTCTAAACTGATCTGCAGAAGTCTGCGTGTTGGTTGCTTAATATGACTAATCAGACAGCTGAATTGGACAAAGTAATCAACATAAGAATTGTAACCTTTAAGTCTTCTTTCTGTAGCATATTAGATCATCAGATTTGAATATCTATAGCGAAAGTTATGATCCGAATACTAAGAGGTGTCCACTCTAAATTCGAGTCTAAATTGATTTTGAACTCCATTTAATTTGAATTATCCTCCTTATCTCCAATTAGGATTAGATTTATCCCATCTATCTTTTAAAAATATATCTTCTGATTTTGAATTTGAATTGCGAAGATGATGATTTATCCTTTCTCCTCTTGATTTCAAATTGATTTAAATTGAAACCCAAATTTAGATAAGATTAGGGATAAAATAGAACCTTCTTATATCCTTATCTTCTCATTTAAGTAACTACACATCATAATCAAAAAGAGGGTTAAATAGTAAAGTTAAATAAAGAATAATCAAGGATAAATGTGCAATTGTGATGATAATAATACAAAATTGAGATGCAATCACACCACCACACCTATTGTTTGATCGTCCTTGAGCAAAACTAAAAAAAAACTAATCTAACCTAACTTACTTTCGTAGGAATCATGGTTACACTTAGCACATGCAACAAGCCGTTAAACCTTTAGGTTACCCTAGAGGACGAGTTTTGTCTCGTAAGGGTTTTCAGTGAATTACATCCACAAAATCCGTAAAAGAAAGTAAAATAAAGTGTTAGTATTTTTGAGAACTCATTTTTAAATTGAGAAAATATTTGAAGTATTTTTGAAAAAATCAAGTAATCTATAAGTCTTAAGATCACCAAATTATTCATTCCTATACTTAGTCTCTATTTAAAAATTTGTAATCAATCTAGGTAAGGATTAAAATTGAATTTCTCATCTACTCTATTATTTTACTTTAAGTCATATGCACCTTTGTGATCGTGAATTTCGACTCAGATTCTTCAACTTCAACTCTTATGCCTTATATTAATTATATATATATATATATATATATATATATATTATTTTTTGAAAGAAGTTCGAAGTATTACCACTTCGATGCCCTTTAAGTACTTCTTTTTTTAAATATGTATAACTCATCTAATTTCTTTTGTGTAATTATCAAGGCTTCTTGAGGCTCATACCTAACTAACTGACTATTAGATGTGTTAATATATATATATGATATTTATTTATTTTTTCTTTTTCCTTAAACTTACATAATTACCTTTCGTAAATACTAAGGCTTTCTTAGGCCAAAGCACCTATCTAATCAATAATTAGATTTGTTTATTATTATATATATAGTATATATATATATGTGTGTGTGTGTGTGTGTGTGTGTGTATATATATGTATATGGTGTGTGTGTGTGTGTATATATATATATATTATATATATATATATTATGTATGTATGTATGTATATGTATATATATATCTAAGGCACACGTGTTTTGTTTTGAATCTTAAGTGTGTTAGTATATGAAGTATGCATATTTCATAAAGGTAAAATTCAAGAATAAATTACTTTCCAATTTTTCTTCCTAAACATAAAAGTCAAACAAATAATCTTATTATGATCAAATATTAAGAAATTCTAATTATGATTTTCTTATTCCTTAAAAGTAACTTAATTAAAGTTTTTTTTAAAGAAAAAAATTTGTTAGATAAACCTACCTAATGTTAGTATGTTAGTAAATCCTCCCCTACACCAATCTCATGCATTGTCCTCAATGTATGAATGAAATGCATGAAAGAAACAAAAGGAAGGCAAAATGTTGCCTCAAGGTGGTGATTCCAGTGGTGGCTGGATTGAGCCAAGTGTTGCTACCCAATTTAAATCTTGTGGATCTTCAAGGAACCCAGCTTTTGTGCATCTTTCCTGTATACATTTTTATTATCCCCTAGTGAATAGGATCATGTAAGACCCTAACATTGAAACTATCTCGGTTGCATGACCAATCTCGGAATACCATCTAAGAGTCATCATTGTCTACATCTTGGTCCAACAATAGAATGTGACTTAATTAAGTGATTGATTTGGGCTAAAGAATGATAGGTTCAGGAATCAATGCCACCTCGAAAAAATCATTTTTAGGTTTGAGAGTCGGGTTTGGTTCAAAAGTGGGCTCCAAATCAAAGAACTTAAGTTCACATTTAAAATCATCTTTAAGAAGCATGTCCTCAGGAGTGAAGATAATGGATGACACCTGTCGCTGCACAAATGACATTAGGGACACGGAGTATTATTGCCATTAGTAAGGATTGCAGCCACTTGTGTCAGAAAAGACTCTGAGTCAACAAGTGCATTCCTAAAAACCTCTCTTGTCTCCTTTGATAGGCAGATTAGCTTATGCAGAGTGATATGAGCTAAAATATTGATAATCTGCTAATATGTCAAAGCGGAAAGAGTGTTGAGCCCCTTTGAAGGATTTATTTTCAATGATTTATCGAATCCGACCTCCTTTTGCTTCCTTTGTCCAGTGGCGGGGATGGTGCGAAAGCCAGGACTGGTGCAGTTGTTCCTGATATCGTTGGTTGCTGTGTCTCATCGGGGGTCTGATCGTACTGTCGTAAGTACTATCTTCCAGACTGAGTGCCTAATGGCTGAGACGTAGCGGGCTGCGCCGCTAAGGCAAGCTTCTCTACTTTCAGGTCACTTAGAGAAGTTATAGTCACAACTTCATCATCCGTTGTGAGGGAGATGGTGTACATGATTTGCCTTTGAGCTTGGGCTTGCTGAATCCCATTGCTTACCTTTGATGATACGGATGGACCCAAATGATTTCTCCAGATTTTATCGTCATTGGAACCAAGCCTTGGATCTCTGCTTTTTTGCCATTGGATTGACGACATCCAGTTTGGTTTTATGGACTGGGCCAATCCATCTTGGACAGTCATCTTCGGGAAGGTCCCGAATTTGAGAGTCACCATGTTGGTGGTGACTTTCTTTTGCTCTGACTTGAGAGTCAAACTTCAGCATCCACTAATACTTGGATCTTGTCCTTGAGGACAAAATATCTGCTGATGGATGATGCACCATTCTATGAAAGAGGCAGTAGTTGGGGTCATTTGTACGCCCCACTTCTTCTGGTAGCCAGATTTCAGGTAACTTGAGCTTGTTACCTTTATTGAGTAATCACCACCTGTTCATCTTTGAAGGAAGATTGTCTTGGCGGACTTGAATTCCTGATTTTACTGGCGCCGCTCCTTTTTTACTTTGGTGGAGCTTCCTAGACAACTTGACTACCATTGTTCTTTCCCTTTGATTTGGAAGGTTGGGCTGCATCTCGCCCCTTGGTGCTGACCCCCTATTTGTTCTTGGACACTAAGAGCTTGATCTTTTTAGCTGATTTCTCAGCTATCTTAGCTTTTTTCAATGAGCTCCTTCCAAGTGTAGGCTTTGACAGCTCCCATACGAATTTCTACTCTGTCGAGAAAGTTATGCCAACATGTTTGAAGCGACATGGGCAAAGGCATACTGCGGGGCATATGAGGGAGAGATGCGGAGCCTCTCAATATATTCCAACACAGATTCTCCTCATTTCTGAACTGTCGAGAGGTGCTTATCCATGCTCACCTCGGTGTCATTCTCATAAAATTGAGAAAGAAACTGAGTTTTCAGATCAACCCAAGAACTGATGGAGCCATTAGGAAGGCCCCTAAACTAGTAAAAGGCTACCCCCTTAAGAGTGCCGATGAACAGTCTGGCCATGATGGCATCATTATCTATCACGTTGCCAGTTTATGACTGGAAGTAATAGATGGGCTTGTTTGGTGAGCTCTTGCCATTATTTGTGTGCAACATAGGTGGCTTGAACATTAGCGGATAGGGAACTGAGTCCCATTCCTGCAGGTAAGGACGTATCATTCCTACTTTCTTCAGTTCACCCCTCTGAGTTAGGGATGCAATCTGAGCTTGGATGTCTTTGGTAACATCGACATCAATTGCAGAACTTCCTTTGACTTTCATTCTTAGGGGGTTCTGTGTCGGGGTTCTCCTTCTCATCGTGATTGCTACTAGTAGTTTCATTATTGTTTAGGTTATTTAAGTTTTCTCTTGAGCCTCCATACGTTGACGAAGATCATTATCATGGTTGTTGTCGGCCATGTTGACCGACACAATCCCTGTTTGCTCTGAACTTACTATGTCAGAGGAAGCATAGCTGCTTGCTTTTTCTTCATCATTTGACCACTGGAAGAGGCTTCTCAGCAGTTCCAATGATATAGCCTTGGTAAAAGGAGGGTTGTCCATAGTTATAGAGTATAGCTTCCCTGGAGCGGGTACTTTGAAAGGCACCTTCTGGTTTAATCAGAACCTGAGTAAGTCTGGGCTATAGTTAGGATCTGAAGAACTAGCTGAGGGAGCGCAAACCCCTTGTCTTCCTCTTCGGGAACGCATCAAATCCCTTCCTTTGCCTGTCATGTTAACAGAAACTGCAGTGAAGTGAGGCTTTTGGCTTTTCTCTTCCTCCTAGACATGGACTCTTCAGAGGTCTAGGCTGACAATTGGTCGAATATAGACGATTTCTTCAGAGGAGGTGTTACGGGGATTAGCCCCAAACAACAGTTAGCAGAGTGTATAATCACAAGTTGATGCCCCACTTGTCCGCACTGAGACAGCGAGATATGAACTTACTCTTCAGTGTGGGACTTTCGCTTGTTGCTCAAAAATTTCCTCAAGTCTGTGTTGGCCAGACCCAATCGATCTAGCACGGTGATTGTAAAATGAAAGTGATAAGAATTACCGTCTAGCTTTGGGCTAACGGGTCGTGTCCACGAGGAGGATTACGATAGAAGCTTTTCGGTGTTTTTGTTAAGTAATAAAGAATGGAGTGGTATTTTTCTTTTTTATCTTTTAGTTGAAAAGAAAATGGAGAGAAAGGAAGTGATTAAAAGAAAAATTGAAAAACTTAGAGAAGGCTTTGGAAAAGGTGATCTTTAAAAAATGTTTAAAATTATTTTATTGATTTTTAATAAGGGAAGATCTGGGCTCACTACCTCACTACTCAACGATGTGTTCTTCTCTTGAAATTCTAAGTGCCTCAACTTGATCATAGGCAAAAACTTAAGCTTGAGTTTTAGAAAGTTTTAAGCAAAGCAGATAAGATAGTTTGAAAAGTTAACTCTTTTTCTAAGAAATCATCTTGAGTTGAATGTTAAATCATTATGTCTTTCAAGTATGAAATAAAAACAGTTCAAGTGATGTTTTTAAAAGAAGTAGAGTTTAGAAATCCAAACCCATCCTCATATGCCTTCAAGAACACTTTCAAAGAAGAAAGGCTTAGTTTAGACATGCATATGATTCTATGGGTTTTTACATCAAAGCCATTCAAAAAGAAGAGGGATCAAAGAGAGGGAGATAGTGAGCCCAGAAAATAAATTTAGCTACTCATGAAAGATGAAAAATAAGACATGAAAATAAAGTAAGACATACCAGTGAAGAAGAGATAGCTTGATCCTTTATAGATGTCACTTCAATCTTCAGATTACAATCATTCTATTCCTCTCTCTCACTGATATCTGACTGAACTACAAATTAAAAAGTAGAGATAAAACTTCTTTATACTATCTAACAAAGAACCTAAACCTTAAAAACAAAGGGAAAAACTAAAACTAATTTTCGGTCCCTTTTCTCTGAAAATAAGTATTTATAGGCAAAAAAAAATGGGGGAGGCCGTACGAAGATAGGGGGAGCAAACACTCCCCCAACAAACCCAACAAGCTACGAAAACGCAGCCAGGTGGCCACTCCTGGGGGGGTACACCTCTTTGTTTTGTGTTCTGACTTAATTTCCTGCTGGTTTTTCCATTTCAGCTCCAAGATTTGACGAAACAGCTTTGATCTTTGCCTTAACCACTGGATTTGGGAAGATTCATTTAACTGATTTTCAACCTCTCTGATTTGCCATGATCTGCCGTGATTTCCTAATTTTGAATTAATTCTGAATTAAATCAAATTTGATGGGCTTTTGGGCTCGTTTCTCTTTCTATCCTTTAGCAATGGGCCTGCATTTTATAAAAAAAATAGGACTTATTAATATGATTTATTTAGATAATAAACATGGTAATGTGATAATATATATGCAATATATGTGACCGATCACACCCCCACACTTATCTTCTGCTCGCCCCGAGCAAAACATCAAAACTAATTCTAATCAATTATTAGACCACTTTCGAAGGTCACTCGATTGCACTGAGCATGTGCAATATGCTGTTAAACCTCTAGATTATCCCTAGAGGACTAGTTTTATCTCGTGAGGGTTTTCAGTGGATTGCACCCATATAATCCATAAAGAAAGAGAAAAACTGTTAGTATTTTTGAAAAGCATTTTGAAAAAAGAAAATATTTGAAGTATATTGTAAGAGTTCAATTAATCTATCAGTTATAGGAATATCAAACTTTTCATTCCTAAACTTAGTCTCTATTCAAAAACATGTCATCAATCAAAGTAAGGAGTCAAATTATATTTCTCATCTAGTCTATTACTTTACCCTGAGTCATGTGCATCATCGTGACCGTGAAGTTTGACTAAGGGTTCTTTAACATTAACTCTTATGCCTTATTTATATTTATTTTGGTGGTATTTATTTCTCAATTCTATTAGGCTTTCTAATCTGCCCATGTAACGAGCCTTTAGTCGGTGACACTCAAACCGGACAGTCTTAGGACACCAGGTGAGAAAACACCCTAAGGACTTAAACACTCGAGCAGACAAGGCCACGAAACCAAGGTTTTATTTATAAAAATGTACCCCTTTAGGCGTGAATACTTATGCTTCATGAAGCACAAATACCCAGCTTAATCAGAGGATATATATAAATATATATATATATATATATTATATATATAGAGAGAGAGAGAGAGAGAGAGAGAGAGAAATGTAAATCAGCTGACACAGGAGGTAACTCCCTCCTATGTCGCACTCAAAAATCATATTTTTCGAGTGAATTTCAAGATCCGACCGCACATTATCATCTTCATATTCTAAGATATACATATATAAAAAATCAAGTGATTTGAAGTTCATTTACTTATTGATCTAATCGTTCTGTTTTATTATATTGTTAAAAAACCGTTAATGTTTGAACCCAAAGAAAATGGAGTAAACAAACTTCAAATCACTTGATTTTTTATATGTATATATCTTAGAATATGAAGATGATAATGTGCGGTCGGATCTTGAAAATTCAATCGGGAAATTGATTTTTGAGTGCGACATAGGAGGGAGTTGCCTCCTGTGTCAGCTGATTTACATTCTCTCATATATATATATATATATATATATATATATATATTTAAACTTATCTAATTATCTTTTGCATAAATACCAAGGCTTGCTTAGGTCAAAGCACCTAGCTAATCAATAATTAGATTTGCATATATATTTTTTTTCTTTTGTTATTTTATAAGGCATAAGAATTTTTATCTTTGAACCCTAAGTGTGTAAGTGTATAAAGTGTGCATATTTATTCAAGGTAAAGATCAAGACTAAATTACTTTCATCAATTTTCTTCCTAACCCTGAAAATCAAACAAGTTATCTTATTTTGACTAAGTATAAGAAATCTTAATTATGATTTTTCTATTCCTTAAAATTGACTTAATTTCTTAAAAAATATATATCAAAATATTGTTCTTACCTTTCAAAAAATTTATATATATATATATATATATATTCTTTTTTTAGTTATATTAGTGATGTTAGAGCCTGCCCCCACACTTATCTCATGATTGTCCCCAATGTATGAAAGAAGTGTATAGATGCATGAAATAAAATGGAAAAGAGGAAAGGTACCGATACCCTAGGTCAAAAAGACCCATAGCCGTTCATTTACGGCACCGATTCCAAGAAAGGTTTAAGGCGTTGACCATTTACCTTAAAGTCATTTCCATTCTTGGTATCACTGATCTCTACAGCACCGTGTGGAAACACGATTTTACAACGAATGGCCCAGTCCATCTTGAATTAATTTTTCTGAAAAAAGATGAAGCCTAGAATTATAGAGTAAGACTTTTTATCCAGGGACAAAAGTTTTTCTTATGATGTGTTTATCATGAAAAATCTTAACTCTATCTTTAGTGATCTTAGAATTTTATTGGCCTCATTTCTCAACTCCTCTAATTCAAAAATTTGTAATTTTGAAGGTCGCTGGCCTTAGTCAAGTCGAAATTCAACTGCTTGATTGCTCATAAGGCCTAGTGCTCTGACTCAACAGGTAGGTGGCAAGCCTTCCCAAAGACTAACCTATAAAGAGACATCCCTAGAATTGTCTTGAAAGCGATCCTGCAGGCCCATAGGGCGTCTACAAGTTTGGTGGACCAATCTTTCTGATTTTGGTCACAGTCTTCTCCAAATAAGCTTAATTGTCTATTGGAGACCTCAACCTGCCCACCGGTTTGAGGATGATAAGTTGTGAATAATTTGTGAGTTATGGCATACTTTCGCATAAGAGCTTCAAAGGATCTATTACAAAAGTGAGTACCATTATCACCGATGATAGCACGAGGGGTTCCAAAGCGTGAGAAAATGTTCTCTTTCAAAAATTTTATGACAACTTTATTATCATTAGTTCTACTAGGAATTGCTTCTACCCACTTGGACACATAGTCCACAGCAACCAATATGTATTGGTTTCCAAATGAGTTAGGAAATGGACCAATAAAGTCGATGCCCAAACATGAAAGAATTCTATTTCTAGAATTGGGCTGGGGGGCATCATATCTCGTTTTGAGATCCTTCCCACCATCTGGCATCTAGGGCACGTCTTGCAAAATTCATAAGCATCTTTGAACAAAGTGGGCCAATAGAACCCACTTTGTAGCACTTTGTCAGCAGTCTTGCGGGGACCAAAGTGTCCACCGTATGCAAGTTCGTGACAAAAGGATAAAACATCTTAACCTCTTCATCGTGAATGCATCTCCTAATAATTTGGTCAGAACAGTACTTAAAAAGATAAGGTTCCCCCAAAGAAATACCGGACTTGAGATAGAACTGATATATATCATTTTTGGACCAATGAGATGGAGTTTGATTGTGACTAAGTAATTCACTATATCAGCAAACCAAGGTTCCCTAAAGATAGCTAAGAGATTTTCATCAGGAAAGTCCTCATTTATGGGCAATTAGTTGCATGGAGAATTTGGGATTCATGAGAGATGGTCAGCAACGATATTTTCTACGCCTTTCTTGTCTCGAATCCGAGATCAAATTCTTGAAGAAGGAGGATCTAACGAATGAGTCGGGCCTTGGCAACCTTCTTCATCATGAGGTACCTAAGCGCAGAATGATCAGTAAAAATGGTGGTTTTAGACCCTAGTAGGTAGGGACAAAATTTCTCTAAGCAAACACTACTTCCAAGAATTCCTTCTCAGTAGTAGTGTAGTTCAATTGAGTACCGTTGAGAGTCCTATTAGAGTAGTAAATCACGTGCTGCTTGTTATCAATGCGCTGTCCTAGGACAACGCCTATGACAAAATTAGAAGCGTCGCACATGATTTCGAACGGCTTAGACCAATCCGGTACAGATATGATTAGTGCAGAAATAAGCTCTCTCTTAAGCTTCTCCCAAGAATCATACATTCAGCATCGAAGTGAAGGACAATCTTTGCTAATAGATTAGTCAAGGGTCTAGCAATCTTGCTAAAATTCTTGATAAATCTTCGGTAAAAACTGGGCGTGTCCTAGGAAGGATCGAATATCCTTCACGCATTTGGGCATGGAAAGCTTAGCAATAACCTCAATCTTGGCTCTATCCGCATCAATTCCTTTCATGGAGATTTCATAACCTAAGACAATTCCATATCTTACCATGAAGTGGCATTTCTCCCAGTTCAGTGTTAGATTTTCTCAGCACAACGTTGGAGGACAAGTTCTAAATGGTGGAGACATTGACTGAATGAATCTCCGTAGATAGAGAAATCATCCATGAAGATTTCTAAGAATCGTTCTACCATATCAGAAAAAAGACTCAACATGTAACGTTGAAACGTTGTTGGGCATTGCACAAGCCGAAGGCAGACGATAAGCAAATATCCCAAATATACATGTGAACATAGTCTTTCTTGGTCCTCAGGAGCAATAGGAATATGATTATACCCCGAGTAACTGTACAAGAAACAGTAATACTCATGGCCCGCCAAACATTCAAGCATTTGATCAATGAAGGAAAGTGGAAAATGTTTCTTACGAGTATAGCATTAAGCTTCCTATAGTTAATGCAAACTCGAATCTGTGGGAAGTCAAGTTTGGACAAACTCTTTGTTCTCATTTTTTACTACGGTGAAAAACCGGATTTCTTTGGAACCGCATGGACATGACTGACCCATTGGCTATCAGAAATGGGATAGATTATCCCATTGTCTAAGAGTTTCACAATTTCCGTATGAA
>JAVJIF010024285.1:0-33532 GCA_038442645.1 Agave tequilana
AAATTATAGAAATATATATTGAGTCATCATTTTTGGATTTGAAAGATCCGTATTTAGATCTGACAAGAATACGGATATATTTCTGAGATCCACATTCTATATAATTTACTATAGGTAAACAAAATTCAGATAGCATTTGTTTTTTAATGCAAGTATTTCTAATGAATTAAATTACTCTTCTTTTTTTTCTAATAATTAAGAGGGAAAAGTAAGTATTTTATGGACCTATCTGATAGTCTTAGGCACTAGTGGCCTACTTCCAATAAAGCAGGAACAGTAGACATCTTTGACAATGGATTAAGGTCTACATCATATATGTTAGACTTGTAGCCTTTGGGACACACTAATGGATCTTCAACTGCTCACTACAAAAAGCAGCTATTTGATTGTGTCCGTTTGTTTATTGGAATGGTGGCCAGAAAGTGAGTATTTTCTCTAAATTATGTGAGACTCATAGACTTTTTCGCTGAGCATTTTGTTCGACAAAAAGAAAAACACAAAAAAAAATTTGACATTTTTCTCTCTAAATTGACACTAATTTTTCTCTCAAAATGAAAGAAAAACCTTACCTAAGAGAAGTCTGACTGCTATTAGTTTTTATGGACAATTTTTTTTATCAAGGGACCGAAGGAAAAAAATTAGGTCACTTCACCAACTAATTAATTATATGTCAGAAAAAATCAACATTAGAATCATAGAATACAGTGAAAATTAGGAAGCAACACTCAAAAGGAACACCACCGAGGCCAATCCCAAACTGATTGGGTAACATTCATGACGTCAAAAAGACATCAACATGTGATGTGCTCATCAGTTGCTTCTCATCTTCTCCTACCTGAGTTTCAACCCAAAAAAAATAATATTATAGCACAGTTTACTCTTAATCATAAACATTGAAATTGATTGAACAATTCTCTCTCAAAAGATTTTACAATTTTAGTCACACAAGCCACCAATATTGAGAGTGTGCCACAATCTCACACTAGTCACAACTGTCAACTAGTCTCTGTAGCTCTTTTATTTTTTTTTTCTTGTTTTTTCTTTTCTTTTTCTCCATTCACTGTCAAAACTAGTCCAATTTCTTATTCACACGCAATGACACAGATGCATTATCAATAATAGGGCATATTCATTATATAGTGGCAAAACCTAAGCCATCGCAATATCGCAACAGCAATAGGCAAGTTGATAGATATAAATGCATGAAACAGAAATGTTTTTGTCATAATTTCTTTGGTATCTTAATCATAAATATTAAAAGTTTTTCCTTGATATCAAATATGACTTAATAAAGCATTTGGATTTGATTTCCAAGATTCTAAATTGGTATTTTCAACTTATGTGTATTAAATTAAATCACATATATTTCCTTTCTGATTCCCCTTTTGTGTTGTATTTAGAATCCTGAATTCGACTCTAAGATTATTGGAAACCCCCCCCCCCCCCCCCCCCCAAAAAAAAAAAAAAAAAAAAAAAAAAAAAAAAAAAAAAAAAAAAAAAAAAAAACACAAACTCGAAATCTTATATAAAAGTAAAAAGATGGGTTTAATTAAAACCTTGTCCAACTCAAAATAGCAGCATTTTAATAATGTCTAAGAGATAAGAACCCATTACAGTCATAGCTGGAAGAATTCTTTATTTGGCTTATAATCATTAATCAATGGATAAACCCTTGTTTAGAGATAAGATAGACACTAACCTTGCGATTCTCAAAGGACCGAATCCCAACTTTAGACAAACACCCGCACCCACATGGTTACCCACTAGCTTACTGTGCAAAGATTAGATTAGTTTAATCAATAATAAATAGTTAATTATTGGAAAATCAAACATTGAAAGCGTAAAGTACAGTGAGGATCTAGCTAATAAGTGGCACACCAAAGGGCATGAAATTAACAAAAATCTAAACCCCAAGTTGATAAGATAAGACCCACTAATTACAGTGTGTAAGTTTTAGTTATAAGACTTTTGTTCGTCGTAGAGCGCCAAATTTGTCTTCCTCACCTCAGATCGTATTGCTAGAAAAGGTCGAGCGAGAGCTCTCGAAAACGTTCATGCTCCTACCACTACTAGGCAGACTCCATTGGCTAGCCCTCTCGGATCGATCCACATCTCGATCACGGACCGTTATGAGGGGATTACTGATGAGCAGATCATGGAAATCACTATACCCTGTGGCATCGCCTTAAGTAGATCGGGAGTAGAAGTTGGCCATTGACTTGAATGGATTTTTGGGTGTATTTTGGATGTAATTCTGTGTGCGCTCTTATTTTTTATGTTTATTGTATTATGGAATGTTGAAGGACTAGGTTGTCCGCTTAAGCGTAGCCGTAGCCGTATCTGTGATTTTTATCAAATATTTGGCATTGACATTGTACCACTTCAAGAATCTAAGACAACCTACCCATCTGAATCCTTTTTCCGATCTATTGGCGGCTCCTTTATCTCTGGATGGAGATACCAAAACTCTATTAGGGCATCGGGTGGGCAACTTATAGGGTGGCGTGAATCTATTTTTGATTGCACCAGTGAGCTGGTGGGGGAATTTTTGCTTTTACTTAAATTAATCAACCGAAGAACAGGCCAACAATTTGTGATCACATCGGTCTACGGGCCATGTACTGAAGGGCGTAGAACCAACTTTTGACAAGAGCTTCATGCTACTCGTAACTGGGCAGAAGATCCTTGATTGAGATTTCAATGTTACTAGATTCTTTAGTGAGAGAACAGTCCCTGCAATTATATCTCTGAAATTGGAGAATTTTAGTGACCTAATACAATCGCTCAGCCTCGTCGAACCCCCTGGCTGGACGCTCTGACAGCCACCCACTTCAGCTAAATTGGATAGATTTCTTTTTTCTCTGGAGTGGGAGGAGCAATTCTCTAGCTCTTTGCGCTCGCGTTCTCTCTCGTATCCTTTCCGATCACATTCCAATTTTACTAGATACAGGTGCCACCCCATTGCGTCCATCCATATTTAGATTTGAGAATATGTGGTTATCTCATGATCGATTTGACAGCGATGTGCAACAATTCTGGTCTTCTCTCACCATCACCACTTCCGATCCGGGTGGGAAGCTGGTCTTGAAACTCAGGGCCCTGAGATCTCTCATCAAATCTTGGAGCCGACAAAACTTTACCCATGTGGTCACTAGTAAACGACAACTTCTTTCATCCATTCATCTTTTCCAATCCATTGGTGATTCTCGACCTCTTACACAATTGGAACGAAATCATCTCTCACCTCTCAATGCAATTAGAACATATTCAAACTGTAGAAGAAACAATTTGGGCACAAAGAGCAAGAACTCGATGGTAAAAGAAGGGACAAGAACACCAATTCTTTCACCACTCGGCCAATGGGAGAAGAAGCAAAAATTTTACTGGAAGTTAATGGAGTGGAATTGTCAAATTAGGATGCTATTTCAAACGCTTTCTCCAACTTTTTCTGTAATTGATGGGAACAACAACCACTTCTCATGACATTGATATCAACTAGGAGCAATACCATCCACCTGCATCACGCCCACATCTTCTTGAGCTTGAGGAACCATTTATGGAAGAAGAAATCCGTGCATCAATTTTTCTTCAGGGGCAGACAAAGCACCTGGTCCAGATGGCTTTAATTTTAGATTCTATTAGCACTTTTGGCAGATTCTTTGACAAGACCTTTTCAACATCTTTCAGGCTTTATATGATGGAAATCTCGATCTTATCAGATTGAACAGAGCTTACATAGCACTGGTCCCTACGTTGGAAGGAGCAAGATGAATCAGGGATTTTTGACCTATTAGTCTGATCAATGGCATCCTTAAGATCATTTTCAAAGTTCTGGCATGCAGACTTAAGATAAAGATTAGTGACTTAATTGACCCATCACAGTCGGCTTTCCTACAAGGACGCTCCATTCTTGATAATGTGGCCACATCCCAAGAAATCATATCAACATGTGTCAAATATAATTGGTCGGCTTTCTTCCTCAAAATAGATTTCACCAAAGCTTTTAATGCAATCGATCGGGCTTTCCTCCTCAAGGTGTTGCATGCTAGGGCCTTCGGTGACAAATGGTGTGGTTGGATTCAATCTCTCCTTTGCTCTGGGTTCTCTTCTGTTCTCATCAACAGTCAACCAGGAATTCCATTCAGATGTAAACGGGGATTGAGGCAAAAGGATCCCCTTTCCCCGTATTTATTCATTATTGGAGTGGATGTTTTATCAAGGATACTGAAGTTGGCATATGAGGAAGGATTTGTTCATAAAGTTGGATCTTGGAACTCAGGGATCTCGTGCATGCAATATGCTGATGATACTATCATGCTTCTACCCCCGGACCTTGTATCTATTAAGAGGGTTAAATCCTGATTACGTTTTTGAACTTCTTTCCTGGCTCTCTATCAATTTCCATAAATCATCAATATACCAACTTGGACCCCTGTGTTTGGATTTGGATCTGTCTCAAGTATCTGGCCTACTTCATTGTCGACTGGGGAGCTTTTCATTCACTTACGGTAGACTCCCCCTCAAACTGACCACTTTATCTAAAGCTGACTGGCAACCACTCATTGATAGATTTGAAAAGAAATTAGCAGCCTAGAAGGGTCATACCTTATCCCGTGGAGGTATGCTTATTTTGGTCAACTCTGTCCTCACTAGTCTCCCTCTCTACTATATGTTGTTCTTTTTTCATCTACATGGGTGATTGATCACATAGACCGACTATGACGTGCATTCCTTTACCAAGGGAGATAGTAGAATCACCGGCGGACAATGCCTGCTTAGTTAGGAAGTTATTTGCTCTCCACGTCATAATGGTGGACTTGGGGTCCGTAGGCTGCGAGACTTTAATATCTCCCTCTTATCAAAATGGTGGTGGAAACTTCTGTCCAATAAGTAATTCCCATGAAAATAAGTTGTACAGTATAATTACTACCGACATTGGAGGCCATTAGATCTACTGGATAAACTTTCGGGACATATTTCTCCCTTTGACGCGGGTCCTTAAAGTTGCTAATTCTTTCAAACTTGGTCTTAGATTAAGCTGTGGGCAGGGGTCTTCAGTGAGATTTTACTTTTATGCCAATGAAATCTGGCTCATTGCACAACATGCGGGATTAAGGTGGGGAATTTTACCAATTGCCCAGTCCTGACCCGATCCTCAATCAGATTTCTGATTCATAACTGTCCTAAAATTCATATGTAGGTATATATGTAGTATGTATATAGAAATTATAAAACCGACATGACTCGCTACTAGTCATAAGAGACATATTACACAACAACATGAAACGATCTCGATCAGAACCCGAACCGATCCAGAAAGGCCAGAACCAGTTCTGAATATTCATAGGTAGGCTATGCATAGGGCTTCTAATGGGCTCGAAAAACTCGAGGCTCGGCTCGAGATCATTCTATAAAAGCTTGGTCAAACTCGTTCAATAACTTAAATGAATCAAGCTTGAACATTAATCCAAACTCAGTAAAATAAATGAACAAATTTGAGCATAGCTAGACTCGGCTCGGCTTGGCTCGTGATAAAGCTCGGCTCATTAGTGACTCGTACAGCCTCGACTTAGCTCGAACTCAAGCCAAGCTCGGAAAAGACTAAATAAATTGGTCTGAAGCGTGGATTTTAAGTTTGAATCAATTTAATCGAGTTTCTAACTAGCGTCCACGCTAATATTTCAATTTCATCGCAACAATAATATTCATTCTTTTTAAAAAGAAAAAAAAATTATCAGCCCTAAACCCTATATAGAAAACACTCTTTTACTATCTTTCTATCCAAGACTTGCACCTTTGTTTATTCTCTTTTACTTGTCATCGAATGAACTTTAGTTTTGATCAAAAAAATCATATTTATCATATGGTAACAACAAGTCTCTCTAGTTTCCTGTCTTGTTCTTTTTCTCCTCCTCCTCCATTGGAAATATATTTTCCTGCTTCGTTTATAATTATTTGCATGTTAAATACAAAGTTTTAGCAATATATATACACTCATTAATGAATAAGAAATTGCTTTGCTTGGAGCCAAAATTGTTGTCGTTATTGTTAGGTCATTCAACTCGCTTCTTAAAATTTAATGTTTATAATTTAGTATTTGTTTAGAATGGTTAATAAGCTCAAAAAGCTCGAGGCTCAGCTCGAGCTCATCAGAAGCTCATTCACGCTCGTTTGATAACCTAAATGACCAAGCTTGAATAAAATTTAAGCATGGGTAAATAATTGAACAAACAGAACAACATAGAGCTTAACTCGTTTAGCTCGATTAGCAGCCCAGAAAGTGTATACCAAATTTATCAATTCCCTTCGTTTCCTATTTCTACTCGTCGAATCCTAAGACAATGAAATTGTTTATGTCGATCCTAAAGAAGATGTTAAAGACTCCAGTAAACTATAGTTCTCTTTTTGGATATTTGGCTTCAATCTCCCCCAATGTGAATTTTCTCTCTCTCAATCTAAAAGATTCGGAAAATCGTACATCCCCTCACTCTATCAATGGAAGCATGAAGTAGGTCCGAGACCGACCCAATTCGTTACCAGCCCTACGCAAGATAAAATTATATAAAATATACAATACTTATTAAAAGAAATAGCTGTAGTTGGAATCAATTTGCATCATTCCTTGCAGTTGTAGGGAGATCGAAGAAAAAAGCTATGGTAGAGTTTTTTAACTCATCGGATGAAATAGTGCACAAATTGGAATTCAAAAGACAGCGAGAAGGCAATCCAAATGCAAGCCAGTAATGGCCGGCCGGCCGCCGCCCGGTCGACCGGCGTGCACAACGTGCACAGACGCAGCTCCGACCGTAGCAAAAAGAACAGTCGACGGTCAACCGACAAGTATACCCAACTTACTGTTTGGTTCGATCGACCGACCAGTCGGCCGACAGGCGAATCTATTTCTCCTGCTCAAATTCGGGTTTCATTTCTGAAAAGGGGTCGAATCCAATTGTAGTTTCCTAAAATCCTGAGACTCTCTGACTATAAATAAAGGGGTAGAGTCCTCATGAATTGTATTCCTCTGAAAACATATATTGATTATTGAATCAATAAAATCTCTCTCCCTTACCCCGGGGACGTAGGCAAATTGCCGAACCTTATTAAATATTGTATTTGACTTTCTCTCTTATTTTTTGTTCTTGTCTTTTAGATACTTCTCCTGTACATCTCTCTCTTGATTGAGGTTCCTCAATTGGTTGTCAAGGTGGCGGTGCAACAAGTGGTATCAAAGCATCTCAGATTTTTCGTGAGATCGTGTGTCGATTTCAAAATGATTGTTGGCTGTTTGGCGGAGATCGTGTGTCGATCTCAGAGCAGCGTTGGGACTGTTTATGAGATCATGTGTCAATCTCATAACAGCATTTGGATCGCTCAAGGAATCAAATTTGGTGGAGTAAATCGTTTCAAAAACTCTCCTACGTTTTAACTTTGAAGTAAAGATCCTATCTTTATCTAGTTTTTTGAATTAACTCTGTTTGCTTTCCGCATTATTTTTGAGGAATCTATTGAGAAGATTGCTGGAGATAGCACATCTATGGTAAAATTTATGAATCCACATCCATTGAAGATTGATGTGGTAAAGTTTGATGGCAAGAATAACTTTGGGATGTGGAGATGTGAGGTGATGGATGCATTGATGGTATCAAACCTCGAAGACACTCTACGATTAGAGAAAAAACGTGACACTACTTATGAAGAGGATTGGGACAAGATGAATCGAACGGCGTGACTTGATAAGGTCTTATTTGACACAAGACATCAAGTATCATGTGTTATATGAAATATCTGCAAGGCAATTATGAAAGATTCTGGAGAAGAAGTATCTGACGAAAAACATAGAGCCGCGGTTGCAATTGACGACTTTATAGCTTCCAGTTGAAGAAAAAATCTTCATTGATGAATACATGAATAATTACACCAAATTTCTTACAGATCTAATTAATATGGATGTTTTACTAAATTCTCTTCTGAAGAAGAGTATGAGACCCTCATCCTAACTTTGATCAATGGTAAACAAACACTTAACTACAGTGAGGTGTCGGCTGCTCTTGTAAATTATGAAGTGAAGAGGAATGACAGGCATGAAGGTTCACCTAGAGGGGGTGTGAATAGGTGATGGCTAATCTAATGGTCACTTAATACCAAATGATGCGGAAGCTAAAAACAATTATGACCTAATTAAAACTTCTACACTAAACACCACGTATAACCAAAGAGTTTGTCGAATTCCCCGTGAAGGGCTCTGGACAAACTCCTCTAGATTCCCCTTGAATGGTTCAGGTGCCGCGTTGGCTCTCTTGGTTGAATACAAGTGTTAGCAAACAATCCCAAGCAAGTATATCAATAAAGCACACAATGTATATCTAGCATATAAAGATGAACAATAAACATGCAAGATATAATAAGAGACAGAGAGAGAGAGAGAGAGAGAGAGAGAGCAATCGCAAACACAAAGGGTTTGTTTCGAGGTTCGAGCACACTTGCTTTACATCCCCGCCTTCGACACACGAAGGATTTCCACTATGCAAGATCCCAATGGATCTCTCCTCGGTGCCGCAACACCTACAAACCCTCGGACTCCCTAGTCCCGTACACACGCAAGCCCCACAAGCTTGCCGAGGCCGCACCTCAAACACGGAGTTCGCACCCGAACCCGAAACACCACGAGCACACTTGCCCGTCTCCTCAAAGAACAAATGAAGTCTTTGGTGATCACAACACTTTGATCACCTAAAAACAATCTCACTACAACATTCCTATAGGATAAATAGATCAATGGATGCTCAAGTGTTTGTGTGAGAAAACAAGGAAAGAGATGGTGGAGGAAACTCAAGAAATTCTCTTTTACAGTCTTGATAAAACTTTCCTTTTGATTGGAAATATTTGCCCTCAATTTTGTGGAGAAAAACTTCTGAAAAGAGTGGGAAAAACTGGCTCTAAAACTATCTCCAAATCTTGAAGAAAACAGCCCCCAAATGACCCTTTATATAGAGTCTGGAAAACTAGCCGTTGGGGCTCTGTCAGAGCTGCCGGTCGACCCGCCCGGTCGACCGCCAACGGTCAGAAATCCGACCGTTGGAGACACGGTCGACCCCCGGGTCGACCGAGCCACTGGAGCAGAGAGTCAAACTCTCTGTCGGTCGACCCGTACGGTCGGCCGAAATTTCCAGAGAGCAGAGCTCTCTGGAACGGTCGACCGGCACGGTCGGCCGTCCTCCAGTGCACAAAAGCGTGCACGTCGTGCACGTCGGTCGACCGGTCCGGTCGACCGACTTCAGGTATAGTCGACTATATAGTCGACTTGCTGAAGCCTGAAACAGAAAACTGAGATTTAAAACTTGATCTTTTTGGCTCAAATAAAATCCCATAAAATACATAAAATCTACAAAAATAGTTTAACCAATATACTTTGATATACAAACATGCTTGCACAAAATCAAGGCATGTTATAAAAGATTTGGACTATTTTTGTAATATGAAAATATTTGGCTCATGTGAAAACTGTATTTTCCAAAAAACTTATTTTCCAAAACTCTTCATCAAATACAAAAACAGATATACTTTTAAAGCATATGTGTATGGATATGATCCACTACACAATCAAGATGAAATCTATATTTTTATTTTGGACATTAAGCTCTTCTTGATTTTGGATAAAGATATGTATACATGAAAACCAAAATCCAATAGTATTTTGTCACAAAGAAAAATCTTTTCTAAATTAAAAATCTTTTATGAAAACATATCTATCAAGAGTGTGTGTGTGATATATACTTGAGCAGTCCACCAACTACTCTATCCTTTACATTTTTAACTAAACAAAAACAAAATCTTATACCTAGACACAAGTCTTCATCTTCTTGAAGTCTTCACTTGAAGGCTTCTCATCTTCTTGACTTGGTCCAAGCTTGATCCAAAAGCTCATTGGATCACACCGTGCTACCTCCAAATCTTGACATTTTATCCTTTGTTGAGCTATGCACCTACTAAGATCTTGATAATGAATCTGTCACTAATTAAACACAAGATCATTAGTAAATATAACTTCATGAGTTGATCATCATCAAAACTAGGGTGATAGGCCTTTGGGCCAACAAGGCAGTCTTCTTCTAATGGTACATCAGCAGAGGTGTTGATGGTAAGAGGCAGAGGTTCCAATCAGAAGGGTAAAGACGAGCATTAGAGATCGAAGTCCAGACTAGGGTTCAGAGATCTGGAAGAAGAATCAGTGTGCCTTCTGTAAAGAGATATGACACTGGAAAGTTGATTGTTCAAGAATCAAGGATAAGAGTAAGAAGGAGTCGAAGACCGAGACAAATCTCGTACAGGTGGTCAGTACTTACGCCAATACTTCACAGGCAGATGGATCGGACTCAGACTCATCGGTATTCTCTTTCTCCGTTACTACTCCTATTGTTGGCTACTCAGGAGACTCTGAGTGGATGTTAAATACTGGAGCTACCTATTATGTATGCCCTAACAGGGATTTGTTTTCTAGCTTTGAAAAGCTAGATAGATGTTTTGTTATCATGAGTGATGATCACCCATATAACATGGAAGGAATAGTTATAATTCAGATCAGGATGTTTGATGGGATAGTACAGAACTGAAGGAAGTGAGGTATTTACCTCAAGTGAAAAAGAATCTTATCTTAGTTGGTGCCTTGGAAGCATTGGATCATGTAGTATCTCAAGATAACTAGAGGCTCAATGGTGGTGATAAAAGGCGTCCGACGCAATAACCTATACTACTTGATGGGTAGTACAGTTACAGGACAAGTAATGACTTCTATTTCTTCTGATTGTAATTGTACACAAGTTTGACATATGAGGCTTGGACATACGTGAAAAGACTTTACAAGCTCTAGTAAAAAAGGGATTATTAAAAGATGCATCTACCTATAACATAGAATTAGGTGGACAAGGCGTTCTGGACAAGGTGCAAGTCGGCGCCACTACTCACCGGTCGGAAGGTCTTCTTGATTAAGTTCACATAAGTATTTGGGGACCTGCTAGGACTGCATCGCTTGGAGGTCATCGGTACTTTATCTCTTTTATTGATAATATATTTAGACATTGTTGGATATATCCCATGAGACAAAAAGTTGAAGCCCTAGGTATGTTGGTGAAGTGGAAGGATATGATGGAGAAACAGACAGATAGAAAGATTAAGGAGCTCCAAATTGATTAATGTTGAAAGATACAAAACCAATTCCTACAATTTGGCAGAACAATGGTATTGGTACTTGCTTCACAGATAGAATGCATGGGTTGGCTAAGAAAATCAAATGTTCTTTGCTAGAGAAGGCTCGGTGTTTATTGTCTAATGCATGATTAGACAAATAATTTTAGACTGAGACGATTGTATATGCTAGTCATCTCATAAAGGACTGTCATAGACTGTGATGGGAGGTAAATTTCACTGAAAGTTTGGTCAGAAAAAGCTGCTCAGAATTATGATTTGCTGCGAGTATTTGAAAGTCCGGCACCGGGTGGAGATCATATAACCAGTTTTGATGCTGAACAAGTTGAAGATATTAATGAGAATGCCGAACTGTTGCAGCTATTGAAGTAAAATAAAATCACAAAGTGAGTGAAGAAACATGAATCTCAAGTTGGTGAGCGTGACAAGCTCAATTTGGGTAAGGAGGTTCATATGACTCAGTCAGTTCGGTTCGCTGCTGAAAATTTAGTCACAGTTACTTGAGCTTGATGGAGCTCATTTAATAAACTACGGATGACTTGATCCCTTGGGCAAGATACGTAGGCAGCCGCATAGGCGCAACCATTTGGTGATGCAACCCGTATGAAGTTATTTGGTGTATATGAGTTCTCGAGAATTGCAGCGGAAGCTGATTTGAACTTCACATAGAGGTGAAGAGTTAGACTTCACGCAGAGGTGGCGTGTTGTGATCTCAATGAACACAATATATCTTCCAGTGAAGATAATTGAGCTTACATAAATGGGGTGTGCATCCAGTTCGAACCGATATTGGTATTTGGTATGCTCTACTCAGATTTGGTTGGATCGTATTGAAGACATTTGAAGTGGAATGCTAGTCAGTTGGAGTCAGCGTGGCTCATGTTAGGTTTTTCTTGAAGTCATTTGGAATGGTGTTCATTTAGTTGTTGAGTTGTACACACGTTCGTTGGTCGGCTCATATGGTGTTGATTCTCTTCGGTGGAGTATAAGAAAGGTATATATGGTGCATTCCGTTTGGATGGCTGAGCTAAAATTTGAAATTCTTACAATTGATATTGAAGTTTGGAGAGAGTCACCTGAAGGGACGACAAACTCAATTTGGATCTGGTATGATCATTTGAAATCAATTGTAAGTGTGCTGGCGATTCGTTTGAAATCGGTTGGTCCGCTCGACCAAGCCAAAATCGTGTGTCGATTTTACCAGGTATTCGTTGGAGTTCGGCTCAGATTTGAAAAATCTTCATGGATGTGGAGAATTATAGGGAGAGAGGATATAAAAAGCTATGGTAGAGTTTTTTTAACTCACCGAAAAAATAGTGTAGAGATCGAAGTCTAAAAGAAAGCGAGAAGGCAGTCCAAATGCAGGCCAGTAGTGGCCGGCCGACCGCCCGGTCGACCGGCGTGCAAAACGTGCACAGGCGCAGCTCGATCGACCACCCGGTCAACTGTAGTAAGGAGAACGGTCGACCGGAACAGTCAACTGACTGGCATATCCAACTTACTGTTGGGTTCGGTCGGCCGAAAGGATGGGTCAGTCTACCGCCCGATCGGCCGACAGGCGAATCTGTCTCTCCTGCTCGAATTCAGACTTCGTTTCTGAAAAGGGGTCGAGTCTAATTCTGATTTCCTAAAACCCTAAGACTCTCTGGGTATAAATAAAAGGTAGAGCCCTCATGAATTGTATCCCTCTGAAAAACTTGTATTAGTTGTTGTATCAATAAAATCTCTCTCCTCCTTACCCCCAGAACGTAGGCAAATTGTCAAACCTCGTTAAATATTGTATTTGGTTGTGTTTGGTTTTCTCTCTTGCTTAATGTTCTTGACTTTTGAGTACTTCTACTGTGCAACTCTCTCTGTTGATTAGGATTCCTCAATTGGGTTGTTGTCAAGGCGCCGCGCAACAGCAGGCATGACTAGAACTTGTGGTACTTTCTAGTGTTTAATAATTGGCTAAAAGGAAAAAAGGAAAAAAGCTACACCATTGTTTCGAGGAGTGCCAGTGGAGCGGCCCACCCGATCCCAACCTATCACCAAACCCCATCCCATCCCAAATGTGAGGCGTTTAGCAGTCACCACAAGTCCTTTTCCGGGAGCAAAATTATACTTAGTGACCCATTGCAAATGACTTAGGAGTCATTACCCACTCTCTTATTTGAGAAATGCAACTCCATTTTTAGCCCTAAATCTTATAATTATAATTATCTTCACGTCTAGATTCTTCATTGATTTGTTCTAGGATAATCTGATTGCATATAAAATCGTCAGCCTAGCTTTCTTATTAGAAGAGTCATTTTTGTTTAAGAGCCATTTTCTTTATCGAATAGTAGTTGGATATCTACATTCAGATGCCCCCAACAAAAGAAAAATGCTACCAAGTTACACAACATTTACAGAGACACTAATACAGAAGGGCTTGGGTCAAATTGAGAATCCTTTCTAAAAACTTCACAACTCTTCTTGGAATCTTTTCTATCATTACGTCCTCTCACCAGCACGCCAGAAAATAAAAATAAAAAATAAAAGGGTACGTAATTAGTTCCAGTAACTAGTTTTTATTTATTTATTTTTACACAGAAAATGTTCTTGTTTTGATCAGTTTAAGAGGAGGAAAAGAAAAATAAAATGTTGTCGGCGGATGCCAACTCTTCTCCTTCTCTTTCTTATTTCATTTTCATAATAGAAGCCAAAATATCTCTTCAACTCTCTCACCATCGGAAAGTTAAAACAACCAGATCAACAACTTGCATTCTTCTTTGTCTCTAGGGCTTGTTTGGATTGCAGAATGTTGCAAGAAAATAGAGGTTTTCCGATTTTTGTGAGCCCCAAGCCCTTTCCAGTCCTGGCTGATTTGTTTTGTAGAGAAAAATGGTGAGAAAGTGTCGCTGACGTCAGCGAAACGCCACCGAAATAAGTATTTTGCTGTCACAAGGTTTTGGGTGAAAAACTGACAGCGTGAAGCCCACCACCAAATTTTCTACAGAAAAACTGATTTTATAACCCTCATTGTCATTTTCTCAAATCTTTTTCCAATCCAAAGAGACGGCCGAATCCTGTTTGGCTAGGAAAAGAATTTGAAAAAATCAGTTTTCCTTTCGAAAATTTAATGGGGACCCTACACTGTCCAATTTCCACCCAATTTCCAGTCCTTTTGCAGTGAAAACAAAATTGAGAAATCACTAATATTTTGCCGACATCAGCATTACTTTTCCTGATTTTATGAAAATGTTGAACAAACATGTTTTGATGATTTGGAGGAAAACTGACAACAGACCCCTCGAAACACCCCATTTTCCAGCAACTTTGTGCAATCCAAACATGCCCTGAGCCTCAAGCAGCTCCATTAGTTATCCTGGATCGTTTACAAGTTAGTTGCTGCTGCAAGTTGGGATTGCGTATCAGTATCCATTTAATAATGTTCAACCCTTGTGTTAGTGCTCCGAATCCAAAAGAAGACAATGGTTCAAAATTAGAGCTTTAATACTTTTGTCCAAACATTAAACAAAGCCGTGCATCATTTAGTGTTAATCACTCTTACTGTTTTCATTTCCTCAATTTAGCCTACATCTACTCAAATTATTAGTTTGTTGTCCTCACAATGCACCACTACTTTCACTTAATTCCTCGCACCAGCTCTGCTAATAAGCTTGAAGCTAATCAAGCTGCTGAAGTAATTATCAAGTTGATAGCTCCAATAAAAAGATGTGCTCATAGCCACTTCCCAAATTGATACTCTCCTACAAGTTCCTCTTTCTTGTCAAAATTGGGCAGCACGAACTTTAAAATCAAATCAAAATGCTTGCTGCTGCCATTTGTTTCTTCCTTTCATTTCCCGTTTCCCATCACCCAAATCCACTATCTTAAAAACCCAGACTCTATGGGGATTTGTTATGAGAACAAAAACTAAAAAACTACAGACGAAGCAACAGCCAACCATGCATTAAAATTTATAGAGAATATGGCCCATTTGCTGGGAAATTGGAATTTATATAGCAAAGAACATTGAAGAAAATGAAAATGAGAAATCCCAATGTAGAGTAAGGTTAACGCACCAAAATATTTATATAGGAATACAAAACCCCCTGATGGGGATCAGATTTAGATATCAAACTATCATGCATTTTTAGTACTACACCCCCCTCAAGCCTCACCAATCCTTCCCTTTTTTATCTAAAAAATATACATATAAAAAAGAGAAGATGATGATGGTGATGATAAGAAGAACAAAACAAATAAACAAAAACTTGATTTTCATTTTTCATTTTCGGTTTTTTTTCCCATTCTCATACCTCGGTTCGACTCAAATGGTGTCTTGGCTCTTGGCCGATAACCTCTTCAGGAACTCGTAGGTCGTGATCATGGTGGTTGCCGACAGCGACATCGAGGCCCATCTCGGCCCAAGACCCCTGTAGCAAGCCCCCCATCCCCCTTCGCTCAGCAAAACCCTAACTGTCCTCCCAATGCTCTTATTATGATCGCCGTCCATCACCTGCATCCTCGTCTTGATCGTGTCAAGTGGCATCGTCACCACCGCCGCCGCTCCTCCGGCCATCGCCGCGCTCGCCCCTTGGACCGCCGCCACCGTGGCATAGTTCGGCTTAAACCCTCCATCAAAGCCCTCGCCATGGATGCCGTTGCCGTTACGTTCACGGCGGCCAAACCGGTTGACGTAGTAGCGGATCCCGCCCCAGATTGCGCGCTGCGAGACGGAGTAGGACGCCCACCAAGCGGCGTTAGACGGGGCGTAGGTTAGTATGGACATGCCGAATCCTCGGTAGAGGCCGCGGATGCCATCGGTTCTGATGATTTTATTAACGGCGTCAATCCCGCCGGTGTACTTGGAGTCTCGAACCATCAGTCTCTGGCTGACGACGTCGATGGGGGTCCACACGACCTGAGCCGCGATCGCGGCGCTGAGGCCGGCGGCGGCGTTCGCCGCCGCAGCCGCTGCCGGATCCGGAACGTCGAACTTCACGGCAGCGGCGCCGACGGCGGACTTGGTGACCTCAAGCGCCGCCATGTAGAGCGCGCGTGCAGGGATGGTGCCGGTGAGCGAGGTGGCGAACCCGCGGTAGAAGCCGCAGGGCCCCTCGCGGCGGAGGATAGCGGATGCGACGGCGGCGCAGGTTAGCGGTGGGCGCGAGACCTGGAGGCGGGTCTTAAGAACCACGGCGGGGTAGAGGGCGAACGAGACGCCAGAGAAGAGGGCGGCGCCGAGGATAAAGAACTTGGACTTATCAAGCATCTCCCAGTCGATGTCCGCCGGCAGATGGATTTCCGCCGCCGACTGAGACTGCTCTTCCTCCGCCGACGTCGACGTTGCCGCCGACGTTGTTGTGGCCGCCGTGAGGCTCATCTCTGTGTCCTCGCTTCTACCTATTTCTTCCCCGGTCGCTCCTTCATCTGTACAAAATCCACAAAAACCCTAACCCTAAAAACCTAATCCTCGATTCTTATTTGTACAGAATCTGCTTGATTTAACGATCGATTTGGGGATTTTCCGATGGATCGATCGATTATTTACCAGGGATTGGGGATTCCCCGGGGGAGCATCGGAGCACCATTAAGGTTACCGTTAAGAGAGGGGGTGAGGACAGCGTAGAAGCCAAAAGTAGTACAAGGGCGTGGCCGATTGAGAGGATAAGGCGATGAAAAGAGAGAGTCGGGAACGAGATTTTTCTGGATCCAGGGGTTTTTTTTGCATATAAATAGAGCCTGGAATGATAAAGGACACGTGTCGGTTGCAGTTCGTAAAGCGGGCCGGGGGCCAGAGAGAGAGAGAGAGAGAGTAGAGGTTACCGGGAGGCAGGAGATGACGTGTCGGCCTTCTTGGATCGGCGCCCAAGTGACCCAACTGTGACTCTTCGAGTGGCTGTGGACGGGACAAGATATTCGGTGGGCGGACGGCCCAGCGTTTGGATCTTAACGGATACGGTGTGCCGCGAGGACTCACACTGTGGGTCCGACGATAGAAAAGAATAGATCCGTGCCGTTGGATCCGTGGTCCCGAGGTCGCCAGGATAGCCCACTGAAATGGTTTCACGTGGGCTTTTCAATAATAAACCCATGGGATGCTGAGAATCCACAACTCGAGAGGAGAACGAAAACAAAAGAAAACGATTAGAGTCGCTTACACATGGCATGGGGCGCTGCTCTCTGTAGTGTTCCAAACATACTTTTAGAAAACCACTAACAATTTTCTGGACCTAGATTCGCACCCACTACATAAACGGAGGAGAGAGACGACGGTGACCGCGGAGGCTGAATTTGGAGAGGGTTTTCTTTTGTTAGATCTTTGTTCTTCTAAATACAATGGGCTTACTTGTTTTCTTGAAATATTTTTAGTTAAACGATCAACTTTTCCGTTTGTGCCGGAAAAACATGCTTTCGGAGAAATCACAGAGATAATAATGGTAATGGCGTCAATGACTAAAACAATAAAAATAATATGCTTGTACGTTCATGAAGTATTCAAGCAACAAGCCATGTAATATGCTGATGATGTAACTATAAAGCAAGGTACAGATCTCAGAATAATGATGCATGCAAGTAGCCAGGTAAGAACAAGGAAAGCAGTGGAAGCACCACCACTAACTATAGGTGTTTGCTGTTGCCATAGGATGCTAGAAGGGCATATTCTAAGTCTAATGAAAGCTCTGGCTCCACATCAAGCAATGGTGAGCGTGACAAAAGTTACTGTGAGAGGCCTTTTGTCAAAAGTATAGTTTATAGATATCGTGAGCTGAAGAGAATCTCTTTAGCTAAAGCTTTAAGAGCCACTTCAAAGCCATTAAACAATGTCACATGAATCAATCACCAAACTTTTGAAAAAATTCCCTTTGGGAAACAAATATTGAAATGGACAACTCTTCACTTGAGAGAGAGATTCGCCAAACTTTGACGACAAGGCATAAACCTATTGTGAACCAACAGATGCTCTCTATGAAGCACATACAAGCCAAAAGCACCCAAATTACAGAACTCCCTTGCTACCTGTACCAACAATAAATCGCAAAATAGGATAATTTCTAAGAAGATTAGTGGGACAATAAGGGCCCCAAGGCTTGGAAAAGGCTACATTTATCACTAACCAGCTACAAATATACCCTGAAGGAAGTATCAATAAATACTGCAATAATAACTAAAATACAAAATAAATATTGTCTGGGCATAAATATTGGAACAGCAAACAGAGCAATGTTAGAAGTGTGAAGGCTCAGGAGCACAGACCTGTCCGGCATTTCCTTAAGCTGAAAAGCAAGAAAAACCTACTCTCAGGACGGGTGAGCTCGCTTGCTATCGCTGCAAGATGGGCACTTGTACTGCTTGATGTGCTCAGCGCGTGCCGGAGTGATCTTCACATACTTGCCATGGAACCACTTCTCACAGAGGTCACAGCAAATCCAGAATTCATCAGATGCATAGTTATCTCCACAGGCACCACACAAAGTCTCGCCGTGCTCCTCTTCCCCATCCTCACCGCCTTCATCTCCCTCCTCTTCCAGACCTTCATCATTATCCTCTTCCTTGGGATGCTGCATTACTTTGGATGGCTTGCTGGTCGGAGGTTCTTGTGCCTCCTGCTTCAAAGAATCACAAACACCAGCAACCATTAATACTGGAGAAACAACTAAATCATCAGAAGGAAAAGGCAGAATTCAATAATAAGCAGGATTATACATGTTTGCCTGTAACAAGAAACTACAACTTCGGACTTTCTTTGAGCAATTACATCTGCTGAGTGCTGACCTTGAATGAAGTATATCATAGCCCGCATACGGGCCATGCAAACTAACCATATAGATAATTAAGAGCACAAGAAATAACACAGATTGAACCTGTGCAATTTTATGTTTCTATCCATTTTCTTCTTCTTTTTTTACACTCCAAAAGAAACCAATAGCATAAGTAAAACATAGAAGTGTGTAAGTTGAATCTATGAATCCTGTATGACTACTAGCAGTCAAAAGGCACACTTAAGGGAGGGCGTCCAAATTTGTAAGTTCCCATTATATATGGATTTTCATGTACAAACTAGCTGTAATTATTTCACGTAAATCCAAGCAATTGTTGTGGAGTTGTAGTTGAACTGCACAGTGATTCAATTCAGCATGCTCATCAAGATGATGTCAAGAGAGGCCTTTAATTAGTCAGAGAAATATAAATTTGATTGACTTCTTTAAGCAAGTGAACATGAGTTGGTAAAAAACGCAAAAAATGGAGGGCAAGATTATATGGAATTTGCAAGGACCCATGGTGTTTAGTTGAGGTAATTGACGGGTTCAGCCTTGCAAAGGGCAAAAATTTATGAGAGAAGTTGGAGCCTAGTTCTCGGCTGGCTTTAGAGTTCAGCAGTTTAGCACGTCTTTTTGTCAATAATAAAAAACACTCCCATTTTAATTCTCCTAAATATTTTGAGAATAAGCCATCTGTTAATAATATGCTGTATGTAACCATTTGCTGGCTAGTCTTTGTAATCTTCTTTATTTCACAGGTTCGCAAATAACTCCTCAATAAGTAGCTTCCCAGAAAATTTCTAAACCCAGAGGATTTACAGGGAAATCATAATGATGTGAGGGTTTTTTCGTATTTTTACAGAAATACAAGGAGTTATGAGCTAAAAGACCAAAAAACCACACCTTTGACGATATTGCTTCTAAGCTTTCTACAATCACTAGTCTACCTAGATCGAAAAACAGAATCTAATTGATAGATACAGACAACAGGAATAATTGTGATAAATAAAGCAATGAGTTTCTCTGAGACTCACGTCAACCTATTTACATTAATATAACCACTGTTTTAAATATCAGCCGAGATATCGGCCAATATCTCCTTTTTTTTTCCTGCTACCGATACGATATGGGAAAATCATTCACTCATATCGTTTGCAGCAAAAAACGGCCGATATTTGAAATATTGGCCAATAAATCACACTTTTATTATCTTTTTCGTTCATTGATTTTCAAGTAAGTAGATTATACAACTTCTAATCTTATATTTTTTAATTTCATGAAATAACTTATTTATTGCACGACCCACGACTGCGTGCAGATGTACATTATTTTTTTTACGATCTTTACATGCATGTTACATCATTTTTATTTGGTAGATGATATATATGACAATAAACCAACTTTTAGTTATCAATATTTCATTATATATAGTTTCTAATATGAACGCCTGATATACGCACGTATACCTGATATCCGTATGAAAAACCTCATCCGTTACGATCCCGATATCCGATATTTAGAACCTTAAATATAACCCCTAAAATCTTGTGGTAACTAAAGAATTGCAAGTTGTGCAGTATCCCAGAGGAAATTGCTCGACACAAATGAATCACAAGAACATATAATTAGGGATGTCAATGGGCCCAGCCCGGACCAGGCACGGCGGGCCAAAAGGGCGAGGCGAGCCGAGCCAGCCCGCCCCGCCCGCCAAATTGTGTCGGCCTGGTTCCCTTTAGGGATCCCGGGTACGGCACGCGACCCGGGTCGGCCCGGTTATTTATTAAAAAACTGAAAATAAAATCTATAAATTCTTAAATTCATGCTAAAAAAATTTAAAGATTCTAAAAACTTCTTAAAACTCAAAAAATCCTAAGTGAAAATTTTGACAGAAAATTACAAGTTATGAAATGAAAATGTAATTTTTTTATTAATGATCCAATAAAATGGATAAATGAATACAAATACAATTGAAGTAAAAATAAAAAATAAATTTATTATTCATAGATAAAAAACTATAAGCCTTCAAATATTTTATCATTCATTTATATAAGTAGCGCTAGGTTCAGAAGAAGCATTAAAATCTGTGACTGTGTGAATGAAATTTATGAAGTGTCGGCTAAAAGCAAATTAAAAGCTTCACAATGTACTAAAACTATCATGATATCTAAAACCAAAAGCTTAACTAGGACCTGTTGATGAAGAATAGGCATTCATTTTATTTGCTAATTTCTAATTTTACAATAATATAATTAACTGGTTACCGAGAAAGCTTGTAGAGCTTGAGAACTTGAGAGCTTGTAGTGAGAACTTGAGAGCTTGAGAGATAAAGCTTGAGAACTTGAGAGCTTGTACCTTGTAGTTGAGAATTTTTGAGATTTTTGTTGTGCTGAAATGGAATAGGAAAAATGGAGTATTTATAGAGAAGAAGATGAGTGTTTTTTTGCAATTTTTTTGCAAAATATTTACCCTAAGCCCATTCTACCCATTGGTGGATAATTTGCAAAAAATTTGCAAATAGCCCCCCCCCCCCAAAAAAAAAGGGCCAAAATAGCCGTTGGGGGGTTTTGCAAAAAAAAAAATTGCAAAATTCCTCTTTGGAGATGTGGGCCGGCCCGCCCTAGCCGTGGGCCGCTTTATCCAAACCCGGGTCCGGCCCATGGAGGAGTCGGACCCGGGCCGCGTACCAACCACCCGGAGCGGACCCGTGCCCGTGCGGGTTGCCGACCCGGCCCAGTTGACATTCCTGCATATAATTATAATGTTAGGAGATAGTCCCACATCGGTTGTGTGAAGAAAGATTTAGTGCTTTATGTTAGAGTTGTGGCATCTACATAACAAGGTACATTTTAGGGAGAATTAAATTCTAGCATGGTATCAAAGTCGGATCTCTCAGTTCCGACTGAGTGTGAGCCCTCCACCCTGTAAAAAGCTCTGTGGTTGCTCCACATGTGGTACGCGTGGCGGGGATCCTGTAGTTAAGCCATTCTGGGACTTCAGACAGGTGTTAGGAGATAGTCCCACATCGGTTGTGTGAGGGGAGGTTTAGTGCTTTATATTATTAAAGTTATGGCCTCCCTCTAACAAGATACCTTTTAGGGAGAATTAGATTCTAACATATAAAAATACTACTTGTCGATTGTATACCAACAGTTACTAAACAGTCCAAGGATCAAAGTATTAAATTTACCACTTTGGAGTTGATTTGGATTTGGATTTGTTACTGCTATGGTGGTTGTTGGTACCAGATGTCCTCACTTTTTTCTTTCCATTCACATCTTCATATATGGTGGGCAGCTCATTTATCATATCAAAGAGACGCTTTCTGCATTATATACACCAGTCTCAGTTGACAAAAGAGGACAAAATGCAATGTTGAAACCAGGGCACAACCAACCAAGGACATAAAATGCATATCTCCAGAGAGAACAAGGAAGAAGTTTACAAAACTAGCAGTTGAATCAATGACAAGAAAAAAAACAATAGAAACTATATGGAGAATATAAGGGAGACGCTCAACCAACATCATAATGTGTACCTCATGATATATTTGTCACAATAAGTGCACTACGAGAATGTTACAACTTACAAGGAAAAATTAATCAAAGCACAGTATTAAACAATTTCTCATATTTTCAGCCGAAGTCCAAAATCTTCTCTTCCTTCCCAACTGCACCATCTTTTCCTTTCTTTCTTCTCACCATTTCTTTCTTGTGTAATATGTGAAATAAATTTAAGTCATGAGACATCGCTGCCATGATTAAACGCCAACACCTCACGTGTCACAAGAATACATTTGTAGTGTAAAACCTATAACATGCCAGTGTCAAGTTTTACCAATAAGCTGGATACATGAACATACTGAACTGTGGCTCTAGTAACCAAAATTCAAAGATTGTTGAATAAATGCAAATGTACACTTCTAGTCAATCCTAGTAGGAAACAAATCCATGTTCTATAAAATCAATGTAGAACATACTGCAGCTTTGTAGTTTGTGATGACTGACGTAACACTGAAGCTGAAAGTTATATAAAAAGGACTGGCAAAATTTCTAGCCCAAGATATGTACTCCTAATATGTATACATTTGGCTGCTTTGCAGTTCGTGATGACTGAAGTTAAACTGAAGCAGAAAATTATATAAATAGGACTGGCAAAATTTCTAGCTGAAAAATTTGTAATCTCACAATGTATTCATTTGGCTAATTGGACAACATAATTCTTCCTAAAGAAACCTTAAGCCTCACCTTCTCATCTAGACTTTTCCCTAGGCTACAGAAAAAATCTGACGTTGTCCTTGGCTGCAGAAGCTTAAACTGCATGAGTAAGGTGGTTTCAACATAACTAGAAGTTTAGGTTCTATGGAAGATCAACTCTTGCTCATAGTTGCTAAAACAGCAAGATAGGGAAAGGAATCATGACTATGATGGCTACAAATCCAAGTCCAAGAATATGTGTGAAATATGATTATAAGAGCAGTGCAAATTTCCATAAATAAACAAGGATTATAATGTAAGAAAAACTAAGTAGAAAAGATGTATGTGGTGAGCGATGCTAATAACAACACTGGTGATGTAAAAAGAATAATGCATAACAGAAATGTAACCGATCATATTTCAATGTCCAATCATGTAAAATACTTTAAATGCATAACAGAACCATAAAAAAAAAAGATAGTCAACTACTCAGCCTGTAGATTCATTAACTTTTAAAAGTACAGAAGCATATGAAAAACCAACTACAATAAAACTTTAATATCTAACAGTAAAGGGGTATATTGAATTTATAACCTTTCAGCCTAGTCAAATCAAAATTTAACGCCAAAATAAAATGCAACCACAATTAGCGATGCATCACTATGCACAGCCACCAAGGATAACCAATCTTTTTCTTGCATCCCATCTCTTGCGAAGTTGATGCCCAATGCAGGCTCAGGAAGTGCTGGACGAACCACTTCTGCAGGTAGAGCAACTTCCCAATTCTCGTTGGGCAATCCATGAAGGCATAAATTTTCCTTATATGCAGGACATACATTTTAATGAGAATAATAAATAGAACAACCTACATCATGGAATAGAATAATTGAAATCCAGAAAAGCTTATCCAGTAGTTGATTTTGGGGCGGGGGTGGGGGTGGGGGTGGGGTTGCGGGGGGTTTTGGGGGGGGGGGGGGGGGGGGGGGGGGGGTGGGGGGTGTGTGGAGATTTTCAGGTAGTGAACAAACTGGATCAAGGAATCAACATGTTCATAATGTATGATAGATATGGAACTGCAAAGAGACTAGACTGCCAACTAGTATTTTGATTCCAAAAGAGAAAGGGTGATGATATGTAAAACATGTGATATCGATCACAACGTGCAAGCATATTTGGCAACTGCATTTAAAAGAGAGAATATAAGAATTAGAAACTACATAAACCCAGCTCAATGATAATTAGTTAGATCTGATAACTATCAGGGTTATATCTGAATCAAAAAGAACAAGTAATTCAGTACAATCACTTTTTTTCATTTCATTACACATTCCAATCCAATGATACAGATCGAACATCAGAATAACACCAAAGTACAGCCATGGATATCATATTTAGTATCAAGTAGATAAAATCACAGGAAGCTCAGAAAAAGATCAATAGATTTCAGCAAATTTTCATGAAAAATATACTAGTAAACTAGAATATAAACATTATTAATCTGAAGTTTCAAACATCAAACTAAGAAACTATGTGATTCATAATCATCGATATCTACAGGATTTCATTACTATTGGCACTTAAAAGCATGTACTGTTCTCAGAAATTTGGCAGCCAGTGGAAACTCCAGGAACCTTAGCTTAAGAATCTCCAATACAAACTAGCTTGCGAAGCCAATTCAAAAGTTTAACATCGCATAGATGAATACAGAATAGAATAGGTGACTTCTAGAAACAGTCTCGGAATACCTAAAAGATACGTAAAATTCCAATAATTTTGCATTTGACATTTATGTCATTTCCTACCCTATGAAGAGCATGCAAGAACAAAGTAAAGGCAGTAATGGACAGCTTCATATTTGTGTCTAGGAATGTGTTCTACCGCACATAGCTTGCCCAGTTGTTGTCTTACCATTATAAAGAAAGAATAGAGTAGTTTACATTCCAAGATTACATAAAATATGCGTTATTAAAGCATAAACTCTACAGTTCTTTTGAACTTCTCCTTGTATCTTGCTCGACCTCTCGTCGCTACCTGTTTGTCACGGAAGCCGGCTCCACCTCCACCATCTTGGTCTCGACGTGATGTACCAGTGTTGCTATCACAGCCACCACCTTGACCCGATTGAAATGCTTCGTGAGGAGAGTCTCACTCGATAGGGTCGAGTTTTTTCCCACCCCGAGGAAATAATGGGAACATCACACAAAAGCCAGTTGTCTTCTATTGCCTTAGTTTATTTTGAGTCAATTTGTTGCTTTTATTGTGTTTTAGCACCACATCGATTATATCCGAGTAGAGTGATTTTGTAAAGCATATAAATAGCCTCAGTACCTTTTATTCAGTAAACAATGATTAAATGAAAACTTTTTCAGTTAAAAGTTCTTGAGTGTGCTCTTGAGTTTTAGGTGTAAAGCCTGTAGCGTAAGAGGTGTAAAGCTCATGGAGAAAGGGTGTGAAGCCCAAATTTATTTGGTTCTTTTCTCAAACCCTAATTTTTTTTTCTCAAAACCCTAATTTTTTTTTCTTTTTCTTGAATTGAAAGTGATTGAGATCTTGTATTACATCATATTGGTTCTATCTCACAGATTGAATCAATGGCGGTAAAACCAAGATCCAAGTTGTGATTCGTAATCATATCTTTTCCTTTAAATTTTATTTATTTCCCTTTTTGTTCATCACAAAATCCATGTGCTTCCCCAAATCCGCCAAATCCCCACCACAAACCCTAAAATTTTCCCTTCGTCCCACATTATTTTGGCATCAGAGCTAAAATCTTGATCATCTTTTCTCTTCCACAAATTCCAAAAAAAATATCAAAAACCTAGATCATCTTCTTCCTTCTTTGGTTTTAGTTCTTTAACAAAAAGAGAGAAAAACGTCAAAAAAATCAAAAGAAAAGAAAAGAAAAAAGAGAAAAAAATAAAAAAAAACTTGATTACTGTTCATCTTCTTCGAACAACAACTAAAGAACCAAAAACCCTAGGTTGGGTTCTCCAACGCCATTGACGCCACCGGAGCTCCTCCAGCACCGCCAACAACTGCCCAGTACGCCGACGAGCTCGCCAACACCCTCTGAAGTTACCACCGTCTTCTGGAGCCGCCTTCATCTTTCCCTGCTCTCGACGAAAGTCACCGCCTTCATCACCACCCTCTCTGATCTTCTCTGACCTCCCCTCTTATCTTCTCTTCGTCGCCGACAGCACAAATCCACCTACTCTAGCCTCGCTAGAGTTGTATCTGCCATCTAATATCGAGATCTTCATTCGTCCCCTTGACTTCATCATCGTCGACTTCAACCGCCTCACTCGTCGCCTCCAACATCAGATCAGCTTCGTCATCGTTGTTCAATGTTGCCGCCACAATCAGATCTCACCAATACCATCGCGGCCGCCAGATCCAAGCTCCTCCATCGTGATCGTCATCCAATCCAAGCACTACCGACCTCCAGGGTCGCCACAGCTACCGACCTCCCCTCCTCAGACCGCCACCGCTACTGTCCTTCCCTCCCCATGCCGCCACCAGATCCCCGCCTGCCCTAGTTGTCGAGCGAAGGAAGAAAGAGAAGTGGGTTGTAAATTTTCAAACCCGATAAGGGTTAAACAGATCCGAATCCACAACTTAAGTTATTGGATCAGATCGGGTCAGATCAACCAACCCGACCTGAACCCGATACACCACCACTGAACCAAGAACCACTCAAACCTGAATCGATTCAGTCAACCTGAGCCAGCAGTAGGTATGACCAGAACTAAGTCAGATTGGAGGCTGAGTCAGCTCGGCCGAGTTGACTCGACTGAGCCAACTCAGTCAATAGTGCACCACAGCAAGCTTCCGGAGACAGTTTCAGCTGAAGCGTTGAATCCACAACTGAGCCCTGGAGATATTGAAAGAATTTCACAACATTCAGACAACAGATCCGATCTCCACAAGCCCCTGTTTGATGTCAGAATTGTTCCAGCTGCAGACCAGTAGCGTGGGTCGAGCTTATTTCAGGCCCGATTTGTGTTGTTCTCGAGGCAACCATCTTCCAGACCCTATTGCTGTTGTCCAGAATTTTCGCGAGTGATTTAAGCTGTCCAATGTCGATATTTCTTCGAGGTTAGAGAATTTTGCGTTTGGGTGTAAATGACACCATCAGGTGATATCTTTACTTGAGCTGATTTATCGATTGCTTAATTTTTGCAAGTGCTATTGGACGGCGACAATTTGTAGTTGATTTGTATCTGTTTTCCTCGGGTGATTGATTCATTATTTGTCACTTTCATCATTTTAAAATTGCATTTTCTTTCATTTAGCATTTAAACCTTTAAAAATTTTATTTTTTTCATTTTAAGAATGCATATAGTTTCATTTGAGTCTAGAATTATCTATTTCATCTGCTTGATTGTCTGACTTGCATTTGTAGTCAACATGAGTTATCAGTATATGACTTACACTAAAGGTAACTATGAGAGTAGTATTGCCCGCGATTGGCGTGCTAAGAAAGATGAAATAGCGCGTAGATTTAAACTAGAAAATCTTAAATGTGATGGTTATTGTGATCCTAGTGTTTTCAGTGATTGGATAGTCGATATGGGGTGCTACTTTGATTGGTATAGTTTTCCGACGCGACTAAACTCTTATTTGCTAAGAAAAAACTCATAGGGTCAGCTCTTAGTTACTTGACCTCGGTAGAGAGAGTGCATGAGATGTAGGATTCTCACAGTCTTGAGGAAAAATGAAAGAAAAGCTTAAGAAAAGTATATTTCCAAATATTATAGGAACTCTCATAGACCAATTACACAACCTCGGTCAGGGTGATATGTCTGTTCAAGATTATATAGCCAAATTGAGAATTTAACCCTTCATTGTGTTGAGAGAGCACCGTTATCAAATTGTAACTAAGTTTATTTGGAGTTTAAGATTCAAAATGAGGCATGCTATGATCACTAGCTCCTATGATGTAGACATCATTGAAGAGGTTTTTGATGTTGCCTTAAAGATAGCCTTGATTTTCACAAGGTTAGTCAATGTTAAAGCCTAGTGTTCTAAGTATGAGGGATAGGGGTACTATGATTATCAGTGTCCCTCGAAGAGTCGACATGTTAGTATTGTATCCAGTGATGATGTTGACAACTCAAAGGTTATTGAGGATGTTCTTGTTCCTTCTAAGATTACTAGTATAATTGAAGATATATAAGTTGGTTCCGACACACCGATTCTTGATGAGGGTCATGCTTTCTATGAGGGTATTAGTGAAGTTGTGGATGTGATAGTCGAATTGTTGTTAATTCGGGAGACGCCCCCACGACCGGATCGACTGGGGCGGCGCGACGAAAACAAACCACAGGATCTACTAAAGTAACGAGAAGAAGAGAAGAAGAGATTCCAAAGTAGATAGAAGCCACACACAATATAACGTGGTTCCAATGATCAAACAGATTGTGTGTACGTCCCAGCAAGAATGGGAAAAACTTTATTAAAACTTTGAGGGAGTACAATAAGAATTACTTACACCTCACGCTGAAAAAATTACAAGCCCTTGATGGCCACTAAGAACAGCGAACCCTTGTGGCTAAGCTTCTCTCACGAATCTCTCATCTAAATGAATTACACCCTTAGGAATTACAAATTCATTAGATTACATTGAAGGTCACCCCAAAGGGGTTATTTATAAACCATATAACTCTCCTAGTCTTAAACAAACTTCATCAATACTAACAATCACCGCCTCAAACCTGAATCCAACTCGAATCTGAAAAAATTTTGTAAAGAAAACTGTCAGACCCGCATTAGTCACTAGGCTGGAGTATTAGTCGACTACTATGACAAAATTCAAGAACCCCAACTATCTGTTGGCCAACCTAGTCGACTATATAATGTATTAGTCGACTAATCCATAGGATTAGTCGACTATACCCAGTATTAGTCGACTGGTAATGTGCACGGCTCCTTGTGCACGTCCGTTCTTTGATCTCCGAAGTTTCGTCTACCTTCATGACGTATTCCAGTCACAAATCCTAACAATCTCTCCCTTGACTCGTACGTCCAAATCTGAGAATAGCCACCATGCTCCATGTGCTCGCATCCATGCACAATTGAACAAATCTTGACTTCATCTTCATCTCACTCCCTATTCTCCATAATCCCCTCATAGGGTTCACAACTTGATTAGGTCGAATAAGTTCATACCCAATCTAAACTTTATCACCAACGATGTCTTTGATCCACACAGGATTTATGAGAATTTGCTCCATTATAAGAGTAACGATCTGGACTTCCTTGTTGCGCGCCTAGTCTCAATCTTTTTTCAGGGTACAACTGAACATCCGAGTTCAAAACTATCATAGTCTCCAATTGTTCAACAACCGCCGCTTTCAAAGCCGAGGATACCTACAATCCACCAACTGTAACTTTCGAATTTCGTAACATATACACATTGCCAACACATTCGGCCTAAAACTTCACATGGGCCTCTTTAGAGACTTCCATAAGATTACCTTCAGAACTAAAACTGAACCCTTCCCTTATAAGGCTCCAAAAGAGATGAGATTATACCTTGAATTGAGAACATGACGAACGCCTTGAAGAGTAGTGATGCATCCATCATGAGAACGAAACTGAATTATTTCTTCACCAATCACCTTGTTTATAGCAGAATTCCCCATGAAGACTTCTCCCTCTTGAACCGAGGTGTATGAGGAGAATATCTTCCAGTTGGAACTAATATATTGTGAATATCCAGAGTCAATAATTCATTTATCTTTGTTACTAACTGATCTGTCTGTAACAGATAGAACATCACACTTATCTTCATCTTCTCCAATCAATTCAATGACATTAGCATATGGTTCTTCTTTCGAAGCCAACAATCAGCTCTAATTGTGCAAACAAACAGTCCCGCATTGGCTAGACAAGGGAATGGTCTTAGGTATATAAGGATTTAGGCTACTCCACCTAGAAAGCTAGTCTTTTGGGATGGTGCCCCAAATCCTTACAAATGATATCAAAGCCATGCCCCAAACTTAGTCATGTGTGGAAGATCCCCAAGAGTGCAAAAGGCGCAAGGCCGGGTGCAAGCCCAGGCGCAGGCACGAGTGCGGTGAAAGCACAGTGTAGTGCAGTGCAACGAAAAAGACGCAGGCGCAGGTGGAGCGAAAAAGGCACAGTGCAGTGCACCGCAGCGGGAAAAAAGGTACAGGCCCGGACTCTTTGTTTGAGGGGGATTGTTAAGATTTGTGCAAACAAATAGTCTCACATTGGCTGGACATGGGGTGGTCTTGAGTATATAAGAATTTAGGCTACTCCACCTAGAAGGCTAGTCTTTGGGATAGTAACCCAAGTTCTTACACAAATCTGATATACCATTAACTGTTGATACCCATGCTATGATACTAGTAATTCTGTACCTGAATTAGTGGAGTCTAGTATCTCTAATCATATTTCTAGGTATTCATTTGCCACAATTTTGAAAGAGGATGAGATTGATTGTGAGACAGTTGATTCTAGCATCGTTACATCTAGTGGGCCATCTGAGTTTCCCTCGTGCTGATTATATTTTTATGATCGTTCTTACTGAGTCATCTTCTAATGAATCATCAGAGTTCCTCGCTATGATCCAACAGGTGATTTCTAATGCTTTTTCTTTTACTGGTTGTTTAGGGTTTGTGACTGAGTCAAGTTTACCATTAACGGGGTTCGGTGTGTGCCCCCTAAGCATCTCATATGTCTCTTTTTTCATTGTTAGGAGTTATGCCTAGAGTGCCATTGCATTTGTCTGCTGCATATGATGATATCACTAGGCCGATAGCAATTTATAATGAAATACAAATTTGTTGCATGTCCATATAATATTTTAAAGGAATTTGCAGTTGATAATAAGATGATTGTTACGAGTCACCCTGAGACCGTGAGAAAATTGCACGCTTGGCGTATAAGTTCCTACAGGATTCTAAAGAGGAGTGTGCATGTTACTTACGAGTTACTTATCTCATGGGATCTTGGCATCTGTCTATCTTTCATCGGAGAGGATTTGTCTTGGCATATTGCACGTATCTTGGTCGAGTTACCATCGACTGCAGCCGGTTTGTCACGAAAGTCAGTTTCACCTCCATCTCCACCACCTTGGTTCAACCATGACGCATCAGTGCTAATTCTCCCACCACCATCTTGGCCTGATTGAGATTCGTAATGCAGTTCAATTCCATCCGATCGTGCTTACCTTACACTTATCACTACATTCATCGAGGATGAATGTTTTCAAGCCAGGAAGAATTGATGAAAATCACTCTGCTATTGCTTTTTTTCCTCTTTATTTGTTGCTTTGTTTAGGCTCACATCGGTTGTGATGGAGAACTTCTAATTGTGTGGGCATATATAAGGTCAAGACTTGTAGGTAAATAAGCATGCTATGATTATGATTAATTTGAAAAACTATTTGCTTTAGTATTGGTTCTAATCTCGTGGATTAAATCACCGGCAGTGAAGCCAAGATCCGCGTTGTGATCTATGATCACATCTTTCTTTAAATTTTATTTATTTTCACCCTTTTGTTCATCCCAAAATCCTTGTTCTCCTCCAAATCCACCAAATCTCCACCACAAACCCTAGAATTTCCCCTCAGTCTCACATCAGGATAAACTATAGCAAAAAATAATATGCAAAAATGGAAGGAAAACTACAAGGAACAGAAATCAAATTAACTTCTACATTTTCAAAACACTTCTCTTTTAGCTAACCTGGAAACATGTTTAATGAACTGAGTTTTTGCATGTTTGTTATTTAAAACCCGAATAAAACATTTTTTTCTCATCTATTCGTCCAACATTTTTCAATAACATAAATTAGATGAATTTTGGTTTCTCAAATCCATTTAACAGTATAGCAGTTCCTAAAAGTTTCCTTCGTCAGACTGTGAAGCTGCTCAGAATTAACATCCGTATCATTTTCTTTAGGACTAATTTTCTTACTGCTGAGACTCTTAACATGTTAACACATGGGGGCTTAAGATGCTCCGAAAAGGGGAGTCCACATCAAACTCCTATGGGATCCTACTGGCGGTATATATTCTTGTAAAGCCAAAAAAAACTAACACAACCTCCATTTCCAACATTTACAAAGATGGAAATCCTTGTGTAGCAAGGTTGGTTCCCGCTGGTCAGCTGATTTATCATCTCAGGCTCTCAGTTGCTATATCTTGGTGCTCAGGACAGTGGCAGCAAGGTGTCAAAAAGAGCATTAGTCTTTGGGCATCTCTTACAAAAATCATCAAATAAAAATAAATAAAAATAAATGCTAATTATAAAATTCAAACTTTACCTAATAGACCTTAAAAGATATAACACCCTTGAACTTATATTTGAACTGTTAGTTAAGAATTCCATGTACATGCATCTATGAAATCATATACACCAATCCAACATTAATTCCCACAAATGTTATACCAGAAGTAAACGAAAAATAAAACTACATAAGTATAACATAATAACCAGAAGTAAACACGAACACTATCTTATTTGCGACATAAGCTAACTGAGGCCACCTAAGAAAAAGGGAATATGGGAAATTCTAGAGAGAAACCCGATCCAATGAAAGTACATCATGAATGATGATAACCAACCCTGCCATGCAAGCATGCAACTAAGAAAGCAGCGAACATCGCTAAAACTACCAAAAAAAGATTAGTAATAAACAACAAACTATTCAATCAGCAGTGACCAAAGAGGCAATAGCTGTGGGTTCATATCTATCAGCAATGCATGAACCTTTAAGACTCAGACAGCATGACAACTCCAATCTAGCAATTTTTAGAAGTGCTACTAAACTGTGCTACAATAAAAGCCAAGCAATCGATCCTGACAAGCCAAGAAAGCATGCGTAGGGAACTAAAAGCATATTTCAACCTCCAATGTTAGCAAAGGAAAGCAAAACATGAAATCTACCAAAAGTAACAGTATACCATGCAAATAATAAAAACAAAGCAACTAACAGTATACCATGCTCTATACGAGGAACAATCAACAGCAAGAAGGATAAAGTATTGGGGAAATCTAGATGCATCAGCAAATTTCCCCCCTTGGATACTTAGTGACTGCACAAAAATCTTTGAAATCTACAAGATTAGCATGGAGGTATTTAACTCAAATCATATTAAAAACACCAAAAATGCATAGAAACAACAATACAATGAGATCATGGAGATCGGCTAAAAGAGAAAACCAAGCCAACTCCTATACCAATTAGGTGGCAGCAAAAAACACACATGGATTGTTGTCCCATAAAAGAAGCTAAACAATCAATCCCATAAGCCAAAAAGGCCAAATTCGTAGAATCCAGACAATAACAGAGTTTCACCCTAGAAAGCAGATGATGGCATGATGACTACCAAAAACCAACTGATGTAATCACCCAAATCAGATTTTTCTTTTT